>LBNU01007801.1:9822-23124 GCA_014162995.1 Artemisia annua
GAGTCAAATACTTAAAGCATGAAAACTTAGACGCTTGTTTTCTGAAAACACTTTTATTTTACGAGACGTATTCTGAAATAACCGCATACTTATTAGGTTGTGCCGATCTCGTACCGTTGAGCCTATATCTCTTGATACCATTGTTGATATGCTCAAGATGCCAGTTGTGTCAGTTGTGATATTTTGCGTTGCTTCATATTGAGGTGAGTTCATGACCCCCTATTTTTACTCGTTTTATAACTGTTTTGGGGGAGAATACATGCTCGTTTTTAACTAAACTCAATGCTTGTTTACTTGGATACGCGAATTGTTTACGCAAACTTTGCTGTTTGACTGAATACTTGATTTGGTTATTTGAATGCATTCTGTGTTTATCTGTTACACACGTGACTACTTTACATACGGACACAAGTACTTTAAACGATTATACCTACATAACCAAATGAACCGGCTAAGCCAAATGAACTGGCCAACCTGGCAAATGAACTGGCCAACCTGGCAAATGAACTGGCCAACTTGCTATGTACATACGTGACCGAACGTACCGGTCAGCTCATATGTGATCATAACCGAATATAACGGTCAAGCAAACGTTTAACCTTGTGGTCCACGTTACCGCATTTACTTGAAAGTGAACCCCATTTTATGACATTGTACACAACACAATGGTCACCAAGCTTTTACCGAACTCACGTTTCTTTTACACTGAATTGCTATTTATATAAACCTATGAACTCACCAACCTCGTGTTGACACTTTAGTATGTATTTTCAGGTTTAAAGCGATAGCTTGCTATTGGAGGCTTTGGCAGGGCATGGCATGGTCATAGATGACTCTGATATATTTGGGACCACTTTATTTCTTTAATGGGCTTATATTTCCACACTGTTTTTGGAATGCTGTAAACAAAAATACTTTTTAATATAGAGATTTCTTTTAAACGGTTGAGTTAAAACCGTTCTTTGTACTTTGTGTTGTGATACCATTTCAGTAGCACCCAAACATGTATGCTTCCGTGAATCTCTATTTTGGGGGTGTTACACATGCTATCCAACACATGAATATAAAGGAAAATTGGGAATAGTCAATTGTGCCCACAAGCATTCTTCCGCCTAAACATCATAAATCAAATGGTAGGCAAAGAAAGAAAAGAGCTAGGGGAGCTACTGAAAATGATGATATTGATACAGTTGCCAAAGTCTTGTAAGAGTTTAGTTTGTGGTTTTTGTGGCAATGTTAGGCATAACAAGAAAACATGTCTCGAGCAAGGAGGTGTAACTCGAAGCCAACTGTTGCAGCAAAAAAGAAGAAACATGTTAAAAGTAAGAAGGTTGAAAGAAATAAACAAGCTCAAGGTCTTAATTCGGCTTTTGCTTCTGTGTTAGTCAATGGATCACCAACAAAAGAATTCAATATTGAAAGAGGGCTTAGACAAGGTGACCCTCTCTCCCCCTTCTTATTCATATTGGCAGTGGAAGATCTTAATATTGCTCTTCTTGAAGCAACAAATAATAACATATTCCATGGCATCAAAGTGGGAATTGACAAGATCCACATCTCTCATCTCCAATTTGCAGATGATACCTTCATCATGGGGGAGTGGTCTCGCTCTAATGCTAAGAATTTGTCAAGAATTCTTACTTGTTTTCATCTCGCATCCGGGCTAAAAGTCAACTTCAACAAAAGTAAACTCTATGGAATTGGTATTTCTAATGTTGAGTTATGTTCCCTTGCTTCAACCATTGGTTGTCTTGCATCTCAATTTCCATGCACCTACTTAGGACTACCTATCGGCGCTAAAATGTCTAGGTGTCATAATTGGAATCCGCTTGTTGATAGGTTCAAAAAAAGTCTCTCTAAATGGAAATCCAAGACCCTCTTAATTGGTGGGCGTCTTACGCTCATTAAATTTGTACTTGGCAGTTTGGGTGTCTATTACTTCTCTACCTTCAAGGCTCCAATAAAGGTCACCAACAAACTTGAAGGTATTCGGAGAAAATCTTTTGGGGCGGATCTTTAGATGACAAAAAAATTCCATGGATTGCTTGGGACAAGTTTATTTCTCCTTATGATCAAGGAGGGCTTGGTATTGGTAGTTTGAGAACGTGTAATCAAGCTATGCTAGTGAAATGGTGGTGGAGATTTCATGCTGAAAAACAAGCTATGTGGTGTAAAGTGGTTTGATCTATTCATGGATCTTCGGGCGGACTCAATGACTACTCTTCCCTTAGAACCAACTTCGGGCCATGGTACCACATTGCAAAGTTAAAAGATGACCTTCTCAAAGTTAACATCAACCTCCCCTCTCTTTTCAAGAAAAAACTTGGTAATGGTCAAAATACTAGCTTCTGGAAGGAGATTTGGGTTGGTGATTCACCTCTACTTGCTTCATTTCCTCGACTTTTTCGTTTAGAAACAAACCCGGATTGCCTTGTTTGTGATAGAAAACCCATTGTCCGAGCGCCCTCCACTGTTGTGGCCACTGTTCCAGGTCACACCACTGCTCAGCATGCTGCTACTGACCCCCCGAGCCTTCTTTCTCCTCCGGGGCTGAATTTCATGTGGGCTTGGCGAAGAGAACCAAGACCTGGTCCAGAACTTGAAGAACTTACAAGTATGATCAGCCTCATCTCTAACTTATTTCTTTCAGATGTTGAAGATGGTTGGGAGTTTATCAGTGATGCTTCAAGAAGATTCTCGGTTAAGGCCATAAGATCTCTCATCTCCTCTTCATCTCAAACCGCTATCCTCCCCACCACCCGTTGGAACAAAGTCCTGCCACTTAAAATTAACATCAACACTTGGCGTGTCACAAATGGAAGGATGGCTACTCGGGTCAACCTCGATCGAAGGGGTGTAGATTTAAACTCCGTTAGATGTCCCATATGTGATGATGACATTGAATCAAAAGAGCATGTCTTTGTGCATTGTAAGATAGCGAGAGACACCTGGAAAGATGTTTTAGAATGGTAGAACATCCGGAACACCTCTCTTCAAAATCTCCAAGATGTGATTTACTTGGCGGACAACTCTCCTCTTCAATAAAATATTCAAGATTTTTTTATGCTTTGGTCCAAACAACAATTTGGTCCTTATGGCGGTATAGAAATAATGTCATTTTCTCTCCAAAGCGGCCATCGAGAGTTCTCCTCTTCAACGATATCAAGACCTTGTCTTATCTTTGGATTATAAGTAGAAGTAGGAATTCATCTTTTAATTCGATTGAATGGTTCAATAATCCTTGTAGTGCTATATCCAACCCTTGTAACTCTATCTAGCTCCTTGCTAGTTCTTTTTTCTTAATTCCAACTGCCGTTAAAAAAAAATGTCAAACTGGTGCTCAATCTCAGTGTCATGTTCAAGCAACTGGTAGTCAATCTGAAAGTCATGTCCAAGCAACTATGGTTCCATCTCATTATCAATCTCATTTTGAAGTTCAAGAAACCGTGCTTCCATCTCATTTTCAATCTCATAGCGAAGTTCAAGTAAATGTGTTTTAGTATCAATCTAAAACTCAAGTGCATGCTAGTTCTAGTTCAGGTGTGACTACAAAACCAACATGTACTCACACGAACATTTTAGCAGTAAGAATGGCCTCACTATAGGTCATATGTGTGAAGTATTTCAAAGACAACGTTTTTAATCTAATATGTATTTCCTAGATAATTTGTACTCTTTAAACAATGTGTGTTTGTGTACTTTGTAGACTAACAAATTTTGTACATTTGGAATTATATCCAATTGCATTATTTGTGAAATCAACTCCTTTTAGTTTATTTACGGATGTAGTTAACACACTTTTAGTACATGGACCAAACTTAAAGAGGTTCACACGATGAATTTGTCTTCGCAGCCATACCTTTACTTTTGGAATAAATGGGTCACTTGCTACCTTTGCATGATCACATTGTGGCGTTTGCTGTAAGTAGATAAGTACCATTTTCATTCTATGTCAAACAAAATACATTAAGCTTCCCTGCACCATCTTAATTACCTACATACTAACCATTACCATTATAAGAAAACAAAACACAAAAGTATATAACCCAACGGATCAACTACCATCAATTTAGATAAAGAACACCAACCAAGTTATAACATACAACCAAGTCAAGACACAGCAGTTTTTTCATTTCCACACATTTTCTGTGTGAGCAAGAAGGTGTCTTTAGCAAGAAGATCTCATTTTTTGACCTTAGCAGACCAAGTATAATGACGGTCGACCTTGCACACATGGCTGGGTCAAACCAGCCAATGAAATGGCAACTCAAACCCTTAAATATATAAACAAGAAAAGTGAGTGAATAAATAAACGCGCCATTGTTACCACACACTAAGCAAAAACAAAGACATCAAAACTTTTATGGCTGGATCAAACCAGCCTTTAAAACCGCACGTACAACACAAAACTAGAAAATGACAAGTTACCAAATAAAGAAAATCGCCATTGTTACCGTTCACAAAGCTTACAACATAAACATCAAAAATTTATAATTGTCCTTACCTGTTGAGGACAAGCAAAAAGCCTTCATCCAGGGTTAATACTAGTCCATGATGTTTGAATAACAGCGTGTCTTCCGCACCAACATTGCACAATGAAGAAAAGTGATAAGGTCTTTTAAAGAGAGGAAAGTTTAGGGATGAGTAGTGATAAGGAGTATTTGCGAAGTTTATAAGGGAAGAAAAAAAGTTGTTAGAGGTTAGACGAGCTTATTTAATACATAAATCAAAATTAATATATGAAATGACCATTATGCCCTCACGTGAGGGATTTAACATATATTGACTGATGCTCGTTAGTCGAAAGGACCTTCCACGATGTAAAAATAAACGGTTGAGACTTTGACGTATTTATTTTTTATTTGGATCTCAACGTGTATTTTTAATACAAGTAAACTGTAAAAGTATGAACGGCTTATTTTACTCTAATCTTTTTATTCGTGCCAAAAAAATTGGGTACATTTAGAGGGACCTTTTTTCAGTCCTCCTCGACATCCTTGGACGCTTCATTTTTTTTTATTTGTTTATTGGCTCGAAACACATAGTGTGTAATGAATATAACGGAGTTGATAATTCAAGAACAACATCGAAATTGTGTTATGTTTGTTGGTGGGGATGTAACCTTTAATCATCTTTAGAGAATTGGAGATCTTACCAAGAATATGGTCGAAACAAGATTTTTTTATCATGCGTCCAATATATATGGAGCTGAAATTTTCAGCAATGAAGTTGATGAAAAGCTATTTATAGAAGAAATTTTTTTGACCAATTTAGAAATAACTGTCTATTGTCTTTTTGTTGAGCAAGATGTGTTAGACTCATTGATAATCATACGTTGTTTATAGAGTATTTTCAACGTATTAGCTTGTTCTGAAATTTATGAATTTGTCCATAGAGACACCAACATCACAACTTGATATAAGATTATAATTAAATCAGTGACAAAAAAAATCACCTTTAGGTTGTATATATATATCCCGTAATGTGTTTCATACACATTCAAAACAATTCAAGAGAGTCACTTACAAAATGAATATGAATAAACGATGAAATAAAACGTATTCAGACATGGAGAAGAAGGCTTGGAGGAGTGCAATCAGAGTCCAGAATTGTATGGAACAGTGGTATCTTTAACCCATTTATCCCCATGGATAAAAGATTTGACCGTGAACTTACTCGCTTGCTTGCTATTGATGAATCTCAGTCCTCTCCAGTTGACTCTTTTCTTTGTCACTGCACCTGGGCCATAATTACCGAATTCTGCATAGAATATTGTGTTGGGAGCTGATGTTCCCACCCATGGCAACCATCCCGTTGGATGAATGAAGCCTCCCATCTTGTTGTTAATAAAAACTGTAGTTGAATAGTTCTTCCATGGACGTCCCAGAAACGTTTGAATGTCGCTCAAGTTCCCAAATGGTGAAATTGTGCAGTTCTGTATAGAAATGCCAGTGTTTTGATTAGGATCAAACCTGCCTTGTGCTGTGATCGTGTCTTTTTGGCCGGTCATTGGTCGCCTTGGTAGAATGTTACATTTTTGAATAACAACAGCCGAATTGCCAAAAATGAAATCTACTGTCCCATAGATGTCACATTCTCTATAGAACTGGCGGTTGGAATGTGCATAAAGAGTGTCTTGGAAAGCATTAAAGCCACAACGGTAGAAAGCAGACATGTCTGCTGTCGACATTAGTGCTACAGCCTGATGTTTGGCTGCACCAGCAGTGTTGCGGAATCCCATATCACGGGCTATAAACCCTTTTCCGAACACAGCTGCATTAGCAACAACAGAGTCAGAAAAAAAAGTTCATAAATGTTAATGTTGTTTTAAGTGTTGAGCTTAAAGATTTGTATACTAACCAAAAGTTGCTGACTGAAATGTTGGCGTGCCATCCACCACATTTTTACTTCCTGATACAATTGTCTTATCCTTGCCATCACCAATGATCATCACATTCCACATTGGTTTTTCGATCCTAACATTCTCAAAGTAAACTCCCTTCTTGACATAGATCACGAATCTTTTCTTGCTCTTCTCCGGAACTGCCTTAAGAGCATCAGAGATTTTCTTGTACTTACCGCTTCCGTCCTTAGCCACCACCACATTAGGTTTGATCCCGGCGGGTAACTTTGTGCTCTGCAGCAGCTTCCGGTCTTTTCCAGACAACCATACGGGCATTTCGTCACTCATCAATCTTCTTCTTTGGTTAAATGAATTTGCGACATTTGAAAAGCCCTTTGTGATTGCAAGGCTGTTGCTTGTTAACTCGGTTGATGTTTGAAGGTGGCCTGCAACATGTTCTTCAAGACTATCTATGCATGTTTGCTGAAATGTGCCTGCAGCACTTAACCATGTCATAATATCATCAAAAAGAGATCCTAAGGATTTCAAATCGACATCAGTTGCTGACAGTGTGTCATTCAGATGATCAAGAGCAAGATCAAATAGTTCACTGCAATTCTTGAGCTCTGGAAGTGTTGATACTTTTGTTAGCTCATTTATCGCAACTACGACAGAAAGTTTCAATATCTCCTCAGGCTGGAGACGTGTCTTATTGGTGAGAGGAGCTAAGGAGCCATAACAGGTATCGGGGTACAATGTAGTATCACATACAGCTTTGATAGAAGCCAATGCTGATTGAGCTTCCGATGCATCATTATGGTTGTTGTCTTTGCTTCGTGTAGTTCCCACAACTGCAGCAACTACAACAATGACAAGGATGAGAGACGAAACTGCAACGACAGCGATCCTTCTTCGTGTTTTTCTCTTAGCCTCAAGCCGCATTTGATCGGCTTCGTCAACTTTACCATAGGATTTGAAAGAATTCATAGCTTATGTGTTGAATTCTTTCTTGTTTGGGAACTGTTGTCGTTGTTGTCTGTCTTAGACGAGATGGTTATGTGATTTTATAATGCAAAGATGAAATATAAAATAAACATGAGATACGTGCAAAGCACCTTGTTGAATATGGGGATTCAAAGACATGGCCTTAAATGTAAAAAGTGTCAACGCTAAGTGGTTCTCATGAACATTTGATGCGAGTTAACTTCCTTAAAATAAACAGCAGCTGACTTTTCATATATTTGCATGACATCAACTCGTTTCTATGTTTTATAACGGAGTGTCTTGGGAAGAGATCCGGTAAAAAAGAGAAAAAAGAGAAAATATAACAAAAAGAATGAAAAATAATTTTAACCACATATTTAAAATGAATAAGAAGAAATTTATGAGAATTGCATCTTTTATTGTATGTGCATCTAAACTTTATGGTCGTTGTTACTTCTCATTCTTCTAGTTTATTTTTATTTCTCATTTGATCCTTACTCGTGTTTTCTACCATAAAACAAAAGGAAACAAAAATATTACTATATCTTTTTGCACACCCGACTGATTAAAAGATGGTTTTGTTTTATATTAACTCATTTTGTAGCAATAGCCCTTGTAAAGTCCACCCGACTCATCAAATGTAACATACTTTTTCGTTCGCGTCATTATTGTTGTAGAGCGTAGACATTCTATTTTCTTTTACTAAAATAAAAATGTCAACAACCATGAGGTTTATCTTGCACCTTACAAAGGGGTTAAGCTGTAGCAATTTCATTTGATATTCAGATAAATCTATTCACATCGGATTGATTCTATCTTACAAAAAATTTATTTTTTACTCGTGAATATTAGACGACGATTATTTGGGCCAAACATATATGCGGGTTTAGGTTCATTATGTTTAGTGTTTCCATTGCTTGTTCATTAAGCCATGTTAGAGGTGCAAATTTACCGGTTAAAACCGGTTTTCGGTTTTAGAAAAACCGGTTTTATAAAAACCGGTTTTCCTAATAACCGGTTTCGGTTCGGTTCGGTTTTTTCGGTATCGGTTTTTTTCGGTTATAAATGTTCGGAATCGNGTCGTTGTTGTCTGTCTTAGACGAGATGGTTATGTGATTTTATAATGCAAAGATGAAATATAAAATAAACATGAGATACGTGCAAAGCACCTTGTTGAATATGGGGATTCAAAGACATGGCCTTAAATGTAAAAAGTGTCAACGCTAAGTGGTTCTCATGAACATTTGATGCGAGTTAACTTCCTTAAAATAAACAGCAGCTGACTTTTCATATATTTGCATGACATCAACTCGTTTCTATGTTTTATAACGGAGTGTCTTGGGAAGAGATCCGGTAAAAAAGAGAAAATATAACAAAAAGAATGAAAAATAATTTTAACCACATATTTAAAATAAAATGAATAAGAAGAAATTTATGAGAATTGCATCTTTTATTGTATGTGCATCTAAACTTTATGGTCGTTGTTACTTCTCATTCTTCTAGTTTATTTTTATTTCTCATTTGATCCTTACTCGTGTTTTCTACCATAAAACAAAAGGAAACAAACATATTACTATATCTTTTTGCACACCCGACTGATTAAAAGATGGTTTTGTTTTATATTAACTCATTTTGTAGCAATAGCCCTTGTAAAGTCCACCCGACTCATCAAATGTAACATACTTTTTCGTTCGCGTCATTTTTGTTGTAGAGCGTAGACATTCTATTTTCTTTTACTAAAATAAAAATGTCAACAACCATGAGGTTTATCTTGCACCTTACAAAGGGGTTAAGCTGTAGCAATTTCATTTGATATTCAGATAAATCTATTCACATCGGATTGATTCTATCTTACAAAAAATTTATTTTTTACTCGTGAATATTAGAGACGACGATTATTTGGGCCAAACATATATGCGGGTTTAGGTTCATTATGTTTAGTGTTTGCATTGCTTGTTCATTAAGCCATGTATTTATTATAAATACATGGCCAATTGGCCATCTTCATTATGTAAACATAAAAACACAATTCAATAATACATCTCTTTAGTATTTTATATGGTATCGGAGCTTTAAATACAACCCATCACAAAATAGTTGTCCTCTGGTCATCAGCAACTCGCCAATGATTCGGAGGATCCCAAATGTATTTCTTCTTATTATTTTTCTTCATTTAATTAGATTTCTTTTTATCCAATAAACCCTAGCATTCAAAACCCTGACCGTCCAGCACATCTATTATGTTGATATAGTCATCAATCAACAAAATTTGGCCTCTTATTCTTTGTTTTACCATCGGAGATCATTGTAGTTTTCAAAAATAGTTGGTTGCAAATTGTCGCTCCTAACTAAAGGCAAAGCAAGCCATGATGTAAAAAAAGTCACACAAAGAAGGAAGCCGCAAGCAAAAACCACTGTGCCGCTAAATACAATTATGCTTCTGCAAAAACAGCAAAGAAGATGAAAAGAAAAGAAGAAGAAGCGCACAACTACAAAAAAGGGCATAGAGCCCAGTTGAAAAGGTGCATAGAGCCCGGTTTTGCATGAGGGCACAAAGGGGAAGGGACTCTATTAGAAAAGCAAATAGAGCCCGGTTTTGAAAACGGGCTCTATTACCTGTTATAGAGCCCGGTTTTATATCAAAGAACATGGCTCTATGTCAACAAAAATAATTTATAAAAAAAAAAAAAAAAAAAAAAAAAAAAAAAAAAAGTCCTTCCAGACATGAAATCAATTCTTTTGGCAAAATGAACACTTTATTGAATTCGGATAAAGGAGATCGATTCATATTACAACTTACTTTCTATTGATACATTGAGATTCATCTTGCAACTGCCCTTGCAAACAACACATTTGAAAAAGCTACAAGCTAACATAATTGACTACTTGAACGAAAATTAAAGCGAAAGTTAAACCATTGCATTAGTGTGAAGTCTTGTTATTATGCATTGCCTTCAAGTAATCTGACCGAAAGATATGGGGTTGATGAAATTGATGACGTCTCAAATCCGTCTTTATATAGTGATGCACGCCAGATAACAAATACATAAGTCTTGACTTTTCCCATCCTGGTACACTCTCTAAACTTCAAAAGTAATTGGCAAAACACCACATCGACCACCTGCAGAAACTAAAACATACTTAATTTACCTTCTGCTCTTTAAATCCATAGTGTATAAAGTATGAACACGTTGGTCATTACAAACATTACAACCTGCGTGTCTATATGACTATATAATATAACGATGATCCAGCAAGAGAACTTATAAGACCTTATAGGATACAAATCACATATTTATCTGTAAGCTTCTACAACACTATAGATCATCTAACCTTATTATGCGACTTGTAAATAAAACATATATAAGAGCATAACTTAAAATCCTACAGAGTATTAGACTGTTCAAATGAGTTACAAGATAGAAAAATTAATATCACTTCCACTAAAGATTATGCATATCAGTTACAATACATCTATGGTATATGCTTGTGTGTCTGAAGATCTCTATTTTTTAGCAAGACTATACTCTATCATGTAAACCTGTTAACATATTAAAAAATGCAGAAAATATACTCGGCTCTGTTTATCTACAAATGAAACAATAGTACAAAGTTTTAGTGATGATATGATACATTTAATCAATGTTCTCGTTACACAAAGGTGCCATACTTACAAACTGATCAAGCATTATAACTGTTTTCAAAGTGAATTTCAACCATTTAACTATTTAATTACCTTTCTTCCAACCTTCATGCCCGTAGCTCAGTACCTATATAGAGTATGAACCAAATTAGATTTCAGTTTAAAGTTTTTAAGAGGTGCAAGCGGCTAAACACACCTTTGTCAAACCGATCAAACAAAAAGAACCCCAATGATTTTATATCATTCTGCTACACTATTTTCTCCAACACCTGTTGAAAACCAACAGGTCAAAAATTGTTATATATGTAAATTACTTCAACGAGATTAATAACTTAATATTATCTAGAATTACTTTATTGATATTTGCACATGAACTCTTAGTGAGAGTAGACACTCACAATCATACCACCCAAATCAAAGTTTCTATGGTGGGCATTCATATCAAACCAATGGCCACTATAAGCCCTAAATCGAATCTGCCACAATGCTTAGAGAAGTACTACTAGATACAAAAGGTGACTACGAACATAAAGAGCACTATAACACTGCCCAACATTGTTAAAAAGTAACTACCAAAGTGAAAACTTATTCATCTTGTGCTTTCAGCATAATACTAGCAAAGATATGTGCCTAAGGTACCTGTTACCCAACCCAAGTGACGAATGTGTTGTCACCTCTATTAAAACTACATATCTGATGTTTACTGGTCTAAAGGTAAGAGATACATACCTTTCTTAAGGTCACTTCTTGGTCTTCTTTGAGCTGTTCACTCATCACTTTCGTCTTCTGCTTGCTGTCCTGTGACAAAATACCATCTCTCAGAGGAGAAAAGCATGTAGAAGTAAATTTTTTAAAACAATAAAGAACAATAACTATACAAACCTTATCCTCCCCAGCTGCTCTTCGAGATGCCATATCACTCTTCATGTTGAGACCTCAACTCTATAGCATGTGTGTCTAATCTTGGTTAATTAGTCCTATTGAAGCACACAACTGCATAGAAAGAAAAAAAGTGTCAACAACCAAGACGCAACAACTTTGAACATAGCTAAGTGTATTTTACTAACTTGTGGATGAAACTTTAACAATCTGTTGAGAAAATATTAACAAACCAAGCACAAAACATCATGCCATAACACACGTTACTTGGACTTTCAGTGACAGTGTGGAAAACCAAATTAGTAAGTTGGAAGTATAACCATCTAAGTACATGTTTTGAAAGTAAAGATTTGTTTAAGGGTCATATAATTTTAAATCCATACAGAGCTTAACAACAATTAATTTCAACAATTTTATTCCAAAAACTAACAATACAAAACACATATAAGCAAACGTAACTTATTCCTGAATAAAACTTAACAACAATATTAATGAGATATATTAAAAAGGTTAATTGAACAACAACATCAATTATAGCAGTGGTACCTCCTAATTCGATTAGTGTGTTGTGGGCTTGGTCGTGTGATGAAGGCGGCTTGTGATGGCAATGGTGTGCGACGGCGGTTTGTGAAGAGGGGGAAAGTGAATTTTAAGTAAAAGTGAATTTGGGAAAGTGAAAGTGAATCTGGGAAGGTGAAGAGGGAAAAATTTAGGGTTTGTGAAGGTAATGAAAATCAGAGAGGGAAATAAAGCGCCCAAAAAGTTTCAAGTATTTTCATTTGATTTTGAACAACCGCCTATCTTAGAGGGGAGAGGGGAGGGAGTCATAACATGAGGGTGGCGTTATTGTATATGTGGCACGATTTCAACGCCACAAACGGCGTTTCTTCCATTTCCATCATCCCAGCGTTATAACTTGTGTTACCAAAATAACGTGCGTTGTAACGCATTTCTTTGCATTTGATGAGTTTTCAAAACAAACCCCCACTTTGTAAATTGTTCCAACGGCTACTTTTGACAAAAAACAAAAAAAAACAAAAAAAAATGAAGTTACCATTATAAATCAAACGGCTATTTTCTTTTAAAAAAAAAATTTCAACCTTTATAAATCAACAACAACTAGAAGTGTATACAACAACAACAACAACAACAACAACAATTTTATACATTATTATCCCAAGCAAAAAAAATAAAAATAAAAATACAATGGATCCACATAATCCAACTTACGCTGCACATGTGAGCCTTTCCGATATCGAAGATGAAGCAGACGCTTTAGCAATATTTGCCGCTTATGAGTACACGAGAATAGAAGAAGAAGAAGCCGAATCATCCATCCGGTTGACCCGTAACCCAATTTCCCGTGAACGTGAGGTTGCGGAGGAGCGTTTGATGGCCGACTACTTTAATGAACATTGTAAGTATCCTCCTAGAGACTTTCGTAGAAGATTTC
>LBNU01007801.1:34612-60443 GCA_014162995.1 Artemisia annua
AATAAATAAATAAATAAATAAATAAATAAATAAATAAATAAAAAAAAAAAAAAAAAAAAAAAAAAAAAAAAAAAAGGGGGGGGGGTGTTTTTTTTTTTTTTTTTTTTTTTTTTTTTTTTTTTTTTTTTTATTAATAAAAAAAACGTTTGGTAACGTAGTTATAGTTGAAATTATAATATGTAAAACAACTCTTAAATAATCAACGCTTCTAAATGCTATATCATAAAGCGTTGGAAAAAGAATATTTTCGAAAAAATAAATAAAGCTACTTGTCGTTTGCCAAACAAGCATTAAAAATCACAAAGCTCAATACTCATCTCTCAACACTCTTAAATGCTTTTAAACGCTTTGCACCAAACACAACCATACAAATGAGGTAAAAATTACTCGTACTAAAATTAGAGGAATGCTCACTCGTATATTACTCCATAACAAGTTCTTGATTAATGATTAATAAAAGCTACGTTACACTAAAGACAACACGACTCCTAATTGCGGTAGAAAAATAAACAAATGGACCTCAACTTGGTAGAAGCAAAATTGGCATTGTGCAACCCACCTAATTTTCTGTGATACAACATCAAATCAAAGTAAAAGAGTGAATATTCCTATCTTTTTGATGTTACGGCCCCATATGCATCTACCGTAGGTCCCGCCTGATTTTGGCCCTTTTGTAGAACCCTCGAGATTCAAGAGCCACATACAAATGCATGTTGGAATTCTTTTGAAACCCCCACCCCCCGAAGAATTGATATATTCCCAGTTACCCCCGGTGTTTCTTTATTTTTCATGCAAATATTCTTCTTTATAATAGAAAATGGTTAAATCTTTCCAAGGTCACTATATTACGTGTGTATATTCAAGTTAGCCACTGTAATATTTTTACATTCACCGAGATCATGATACTTATGAAATCAGCTATTTGAGGCACTCTACTGTAAAAGATATTCATTTGATTAACTCTGGTGACCCAAAAATTGTTTTCCGAGTGGTTAGTCACTTGAAATTAGGGGTGATCACGGTCCAAAAACCGGACCGAACCGGCCAAGACCGAGTTAGGGAAAAACCATAGACCGAGACCGGACCGAATGTGGTCGTTCCGGTTCGGTCCGGTCGGTCTTCGGTCGGTCCGGTCCAAGTAGGCAAGATTTTGGCAAGTTTTTTCGGTTTTTTGGTTGGTCCGGACCGGACCGACCGGACCGAAAACCGAATTAATTAAAAATCCCAGACCGAGACCGGACCATTAGTCCTTCGGTCGGTCCGGTCAGTTTTGTCGGTCGGTCCGGTCTAAACGATCGGAATGCTCACCCTTACTTGAAATTGTCTAACTCATTGTCATGTTAATTTTTTATTTATTATTTATTTTTATTTATATTTATTTATTTTATTTTTTTTGGAACTTCATGTTAATATCAGATGGAATTAAAAATAACATCACATTAAATTTTTATGTCAACTCATTGTAGAGGTTGTTGGACTCATGTTGCCACTGCTGTTGTTGTTGTTGTGGGTTGTTATTGTGATTAAATATATAAAATTATAAATTGAAAATTTTCATAAAGCACTAGATTTATATATTAAAAAAGATTATATAAGATTATTTGAGGACCAAATATTTTTTACATACCAAGGGACTAATCTCCACCATTCATCTCCTCTCCATCTTTATTTGATATAATGGATGAGATTAATCTCAATAATTAAAAAAACCCACTTTCATCCTCTTTTTTCAAATATTAGTATCTTTCAAACCGTTAATCGTTAATCGAAAAAAAATATACCGTTACGACGAGCATTTAATTATCTTTCTATAGATATGCATTGTGATATACTTTCGACAAAAATTTTTTTTTCGTTTTTTTCACGTTTTTTTTCGTGGCCGAAAAAATCACATATGATATATCATATATGATATTACATATCATATATGATATGCAATATCATATATGATATATCATATATGATATGTAATATCATATATGATATATCACATATGATATTTTTCGGCCACGAAAAAAAACGTGAAAAAAACGAAAAAATTTTTTTTGTCGAAAGTATATCACAATGCATATCTATAGAAAGNTATGTAAAACAACTCTTAAATAATCAACGCTTCTAAATGCTATATCATAAAGCGTTGGAAAAAGAATATTTCCGAAAAAATAAATAAAGCTACTTGTCGTTTGCCAAACAAGCATTAAAAATCACAAAGCTCAATACTCATCTCTCAACACTCTTAAATGCTTTTAAACGCTTTGCATCAAACACAACCATACAAATGAGGTAAAAATTACTCGTACTAAAATTAGAGGAATGCTCACTCGTATATTACTCCATAACAAGTTCTTGATTAATAAAAGCTACGTTACACTAAAGACAACACGACTCCTAATTGCGGTAGAAAAATAAACAAATGGACCTCAATTTGGTAGAAGCAAAATTGGCATTGTGCAACCCACCTAATTTTCTGTGATACAACATCAAATCAAAGTAAAAGAGTGAATATTCCTATCTTTTTGATGTTACGGCCCCATATGCATCTACCGTAGGTCCCGCCTGATTTTGGCCCTTTTGTAGAACCCTCGAGATTCAAGAGCCACATACAAATGCATGTTGGAATTCTTTTGAAACCCCCACCCCCCGAAGAATTGATATATTCCCAGTTACCCCCGGTGTTTCTTTATTTTTCATGCAAATATTCTTCTTTATAATAGAAAATGGTTAAATCTTTCCAAGGTCACTATATTACGTGTGTATATTCAAGTTAGCCACTGTAATATTTTTACATTCACCGAGATCATGATACTTATGAAATCAGCTATTTGAGGCACTCTACTGTAAAAGATATTCATTTGATTAACTCTGGTGACCCAAAAATTGTTTTCCGAGTGGTTAGTCACTTGAAATTAGGGGTCATCACGGTCCAAAAACCGGACCGAACCGGCCAAGACCGAGTTAGGGAAAAACCATAGACCGAGACCGGACCGAATGTGGTCGTTCCGGTTCGGTCCGGTCGGTCTTCGGTCGGTCCGGTCCAAGTAGGCAAGATTTTGGCAAGTTTTTTCGGTTTTTTGGTTGGTCCGGACCGGACCGAGGACCGAACTAATTAAAAATCCCAGACCGAGACCGGACCATTAGTCCTTCGGTCGGTCCGGTCAGTTTTGTCGGTCGGTCCGGTCCAAACGATCGGAATGCTCACCCTTACTTGAAATTGTCTAACTCATTGTCATGTTAATTTTTTATTTATTATTTATTTTTATTTTTAATTATTTATTTTATTTTTTTTGGAACTTCATGTTAATATCAGATGGAATTAAAAATAACATCACATTAAATTTTTATGTCAACTCATTGTAGAGGTTGTTGGACACATGTTGCCACTGTTGTTGTTGTTGTGGGTTGTTATTGTGATTAAATATATAAAATTATAAATTGAAAATTTTCATAAAGCACTAGATTTATATATTAAAAAAGATGATATAAGATCATTTGAGGACCAAATATTTTTTACATACCAAGGGACTAATCTCCACCATTCATCTCCTCTCCATCTTTATTTGATCTAATGGATGAGATTAATCTCAACAATTTAAAAAACCCACTTTCATCCTCTTTTTTCAAATATTAATATCTTTCAAACCGTTAATCGTTAATCGAAAAAAAATATACCGTTACGACGAGCATTTAATTATCTTTCTATAGATATGCATTGTGATATACTTTCGACAAAAAAAATTTTTTCGTTTTTTTCACGTTTTTTTTCGTGGCCGAAAAAATCACATAATGATATGTAATATCATATATGATATATCATATATGATATGCATATGCAATATCATATATGATAGAATGCTTAGCCATAATCATTTTTGAAGATTATATTGGTTGAGGGAGACAAGCTAGGGCTCAACACGCCCGGATCAAGTCAAAATTTTTATTCTCACTCTTACCTAGTAGGAAAGTCAAACGCGGTGTCAAAACTTTTATTCTATTTTTGCATAATTTTTATATATTTTTCTCATTTTTTCTTTGGAATTTTTCAAAATTTTTCAATTTTTTGTGGTTTTTGTGGAAAAACGGGGTTGCGTAAGTAAACGACAATGGTGAAAGTGCTAGGTCAATCAAATCGAAGATTCACCCCCCCCAGACTAAAGATAAACATTGTCCTCAATGTTTAAAAGATAAGGGTAATCCTAACAATAAATATAAGGCCGTTTATTAAGTATGCCAAAGATACCATTAGTCGATAAGATTTGGATATAGGATTTCCAAGCAAGCAGCAATACATGGGACTCGAGTGGAGATGAGACGATCCAACGAGCACGAGAGTCATCATGAATTGGGGAAATCCTGCACAAACATAAACAACCAAGCAAACACAAGATTGGAGAAGGTCGCCCTCCTCGCGTTATTTATTAGATAATAAAATAAAAAGGATAAGCATGGGGTGCCTCCCACGAAGCGCTTGTTTAGTAACGAGTCGTATAGCTTAGACTCGCCACGAATTTACTCGTCCTTGGGGGAGCAAATGAAACGAACATCCGGCAAATAATGTAGGATACCGGGATCAAAAACAACATCCTCACTCGCAGATGAGTGGGAAAGTGAAGAAACGATGGGATAAGTGAAGAATGGGTGAAAAACACGAATGGTGAAAGCAAAGTCATAAGTCTCGTCCACCCCTCCATCAATAACTTCATTCAAACCGGATCCTAACTCAACATCTGGTGGTTCTGCTGGTGGACGAGAATCAAAAGGGTTTGAATTGAAATTGGAATTCAAGGTATCATCATCAATAAGCACATTTTTCTCGTCATTCTCAATACCCGGCAGTATCAAGTCATCCGTAGCAAGAAATCGATCACGAGATGGATTATCGGTAATAGGTAAAGGATTGATCTCAAATTGAAAGCACTCATAATCCGGAAGAGATAAATCAGCATGAATAATGGGACTGCCACTACTCTTCTCTTCAAATCGAAAAGTTTCAAGCTGGGGTAGAAAATCACTATCCTTAACGGGGATAGGAGAAGAAGTCGGATGGTTATTCAATGCCTCGATCTTAGAAATGAGAAGATAAACGTTAGATAGTTTCTCACGAAGAGCTTCATCCTGAATTTCATTGTCGTCTTCTTCATCAACATATTCGATGTCTCCACAAGATAAGGAGTCATCAGAATCAAAATCGGAGAGCATCTCATCATCGTTCTTCGGAGGGAGAGGAGATAATGGTTCATCATTTAATAAATTTTCAAGAAAACGAATATCCCCCTCCGGATCAAAGTTAGTATCATCACACGGCTTATCATTCGTATCAACGAGATTATCAAGACGATCATTTTCAAAAATTTCACCATCACCGTTAGGAGTTTCCCCGGACTCACTTTGGATTGGGACAAGGTTCTCAACACTAGACTTATTGAATTCGTCCAATTCCGTTGCCGGAATAGTGTTAAGAAGCTCGTCCCCCATTATTAGAAAGTCCTCGGGCTCTACGGGAAGAAAAAGAGGCTCAACAAAATCAGAAATGAGTGTCAAAGAACTTTCAGGAGAAGCCGGAGGTGGGACAAGTGGTGTGCTCTGAGAGCTAGCAATTTCCACCACTTCCGTTGTAGTCTCAGGTTCTTGTTCTTGATAGACGTGAAGATAAGGCACTAGATTTATATATTAAAAAAGATTATATAAGATTATTTGAGGACCAAATATTTTTTACATACCAAGGGACTAATCTCCACCATTCATCTCCTCTCCATCTTTATTTGATCTAATGGATGAGATTAATCTCAATAATTTAAAAAACCCACTTTCATCCTCTTTTTTCAAATATTAGTATCTTTCAAACCGTTAATCGTTAATCGAAAAAAAATATACCGTTACGACGAGCATTTAATTATCTTTCTATAGATATGCATTGTGATATACTTTCGACAAAAAAAATTTTTTCGTTTTTTTCACGTTTTTTTTCGTGGCCGAAAAAATCACATATGATATATCATATATGATATTACATATCATATATGATATGCAATATCATATATGATATATCATATATGATATGTAATATCATATATGATATATCACATATGATATTTTTCGGCCACGAAAAAAAACGTGAAAAAAACGAAATTTTTTTTTTGTCGAAAGTATATCACAATGCATATCTATAGAAAGATAATTAAATGCTCATCGCGATGGTATAATTATTTTCGCTTAACGATTAACGGTTTAAGAGATAATTAAATTATAAAAAATGGGTGAAATATTGATGTGTCGCGGGAGCAAAGTGCAAGCTCAAACCACGGATCGTTGTCCCAACGAGGGTTGAACTGATCTCGTCACTCAGGATCGTGAGCTATGTGTAGTGAATAAGGTTTAAAAGAAGTTTTGTTTTTGTTTATGCTACGATGACAAATTAAAGTAAAGTAAAGCGGTAAAATGACATGAAATAAGTAAACGAGTAAAATTGCATGAATAAAAATGACTAAAGAAAAAAATAAGTAAGCAAGTAAAGAAACATGTAATAAAGTGACTTAAAGAAAACAAGAATTAAAGTGCGATAAGTAATGAAAACGGTAAATGAATTTAAAAGACAATGTGTTTGCAAAGCGACTCGAATAAGTTTATTAAGCTTGAGGTAAAAGCTTGTGACGAGTTATTTTCCTTTCTCGAGATTAGTTTTTGATTAATCTTTTGAAAAGATAACAACTCTAAACGAATGAATTAATCGTTCAAAGGTTTTCGTCCTTCGAATAATTAAATCACACGTCTAAATAATCTTTCGATTATTTATCACAAACGTTTAACGCTCTCACTTAACTCACAAATTCGAATCACTAAGCAAAACACGATTTAAAAACTACTCACGACTCATGTTAAAAACGTAAAGCGATAAATAAATGAAAAGACTTGTAAAACATTAAAAGTAATAAAAGTTTAAAACTAAAATTGCAAAGACTTAAGACTTTAAAGTAAGTAAAAACGACACTAAAAAGATTTTAACGAAAATTTGACAGCATAACGCTTAAGTTTAATAAAATGAAACCTCACTCGATGAAACGATGAGGGAAATAAAAGCCTAGCTCGGCTCGTAAAAGAAAATAAACTAGAAAAGAACTTGAAACAACTCATACTTGCAACACTACTCAACCCATACTCGCTAAACCATTAAAAACCTCCATACTCGCAACTAAATCCAATCCATACTCGCAACTAGTAAAAAAAAAAACATACTCGCAAATTGAAAACCTCATACTCGCAATTCATAAATCTTACTCGCTAAGCCCTAGTTCCCATACTCGCAAGACATGGTCACATACTCGCAAAAAAAATACAAAAGGAAGCCCATACTCGCAATTCAAATCCCATACTCGCTAAAATTTGAACTTCATACTCGCAAAACTCGGTGGGGAATTCTTACTCGCAAAACCCTAGGTTCATACTCGCAAAAATCAAATGAAAACGTACTGGACACTTTTTTAACGTGGAGGAAAGATTAAAAGCTTGTAAAATCTTATGAAAACTTTTAGGAGCACAAGTTTAAGAAACTAAATAAGCTAGAAAATAAGCCAACGAACCAAACAAGCCCTAACCCATTTTATTTCATTCGACACAAAACTCATGCAAAGGTGACTAGAAATAATAAAAACTAATATGAAAGATTGAAAATAACAAGATTCAATTCAAAACATGTAAAAATTAAGAAGTAATCTAGAGAGAGAGTAGAGAGAAAAATAAAATAAAGCTTGTATTAAAAACACACTTACACTAATCCTACTCCTACTCCTAAAACTAGCCAACCTTCAAAATGAGGTGGTGATCTCTAATTATAGGCCAAGAGCTTGTACAAGTTTGACAATGTTGCATGTTTAGCCCTTGAACCTTTACAACTCATGAAAAGATCACTAAAACTATGTTACAAACTATCAAACGTTCTTAAACATTAAACGTAACACTTGGTAACTTGAGGACTTGAGTTGACTCGTATTTCAAAGGTCTTCAAAGATGTAAATACGATTACTTGCTCGAATTTGGAAAGCTTCTTTTATTAAGTCTCTTGCAACTTCGACTAAACGTTTCTTTCATCTTTTTGAGCTTTTAAGAAATAACTTTGTCGACTTGGGCTTTTCTTAAATAATATCATATATGATATATCATATATGATATGCATATGCAATATCATATATGATATATCATATATCATATATGATATATCACATATGATATTTTTCGGCCACGAAAAAAAACGTGAAAAAAACGAAAAATTTTTTTTGTCGAAAGTATATCACAATGCATATCTATAGAAAGATAATTAAATGCTCATCGCGATGGTATAATTATTTTCGCTTAACGATTAACGGTTTAAGAGATAAATAAATTATAAAAAATGGGTGAAATATTAAATGCTTTTAATCTCAACCATTGATTTCTTTTTAGATGGATGGTGGGAATGAGTTCTTTGGTATGTGAGGAATGTTTGGTTTTTTAAATAACTCAACTCTAAAAAAGATAACGTTGTGAATTATGGTACGCAAAGGAACAACTTTTACACGGGATTATAATGCAATGACTCATGACAAGTATTCATTGCTTTTCTTTTTTAAATTTAAGTAAAATTAGAAAATTATACTATATAAAATTCATTTAAATGAAACTTGGAGCCGGTTGTTAATACAAATATTACGGTATTTAAACTAATCGATCTCTTCGGTTTTAATAATAAAATAACGTAAAATGCGCATGTACTTGTAACCACAAATCATCAAGGAATACTTACATTAATATCTCGCGACGTCTCAAGTATGTTTCAATACAAGTTCGAATATCTTGTTATTATATTATGATCAAACAATTTAACAAACCATTAAAAACGTCTAAATAATATTTTAGTGTCACTACTTAAAAGTTGACATAAACAATTTTGTTTAGACACAAGTTTCCATTTGACGTAATCATTTAATGTAAAAACAATGGTACCATAAAACTTGTTTTATAATCAAAGAAACATTTTGATACACATTACATTTTAACACATTACAATTTAATGTGTACAAAATATTTTTACAAAAGTTAATTTAGAAATTATTTTTGTATAATAAAAAATGTTTTAATAAATTGTAAATTTGAATTAGTCTTCCAGAAGAAATTTGAATAATGGTTAGATTTATAAGCCGAAAAAAAGGAAAAAAAAAGTTCTGAAAATTAGACGGTTTCCTAATATATCATGAGACCGTCCAACATATTTTGCCTAAAAATAGTGGCTAATTTGCACATTCCATAAATCAGATTTTTACGCACATTTAAACCAGATTTTCTCCTATTTTTGGCACAATTTTCATACACTTAAAACCACCATAAACCCTTGATTATAATGCTTCTAACTCTCATTTGTTGCAAGCATACTTTTATTTGATGATCCATCCAAGCAAGTTTAGAGATTTTGGCAACCTCATCCACCACAAGCATATACATATGAAGATCCACTACAACAAAATTAGTGCTATTGTTATCTTCATGCATTGAAGCCTTTTTGTCAAAGCAGTTCATCCATATCAAGATTAGACTTCTTGATATTTAGATTAGGTACTTATATCCATTTGACAATCATGTCTTGGATCTCACGGTGTATCATCATCACTTAGATTAGATGTCAAATAGTTTATGTGTTTAGGCCTTTACATACAAGGTTTTTCATGTTAGGCCATAAAACATAACGGATTTGGTTGTACTCGAAGAAGGACTCAATATTTAGCTTAGTATCGGAAAATAATCTAAGTGACGCGAATTTTGTGTGTAGACCCTAAAACACAAGGTTTTTTTATGTTGGGCCGTAAAACATAATGGGTTTGGTTGTACCTGAAGAAGAACTCGATATCTAGCTTAGTATCAGAAAATATTGTAAGCAACGTTGTAAGGTTTTCTCTGTCGAGATAGTCTAGTGAAGTAATTCTCGACCCACTATAAATCATTGTGTCCGGTTTTTGCTTTCTTTTACTTATCACTATACGTTTATATATTCATTTATCGCTTTACATTTATATTTGCATTGTGTTTATGTTTGTGTGGCTCGTTGCTTATTTTGTGTTGTTTATACTTGTGTCGTGGCTTGGTGTTTATATTGAGTTTTTGTTCGTATTGGTAACCCGAAAAGAGTTCCTCAGAAATAGAATTTAAAATCCATCCTAAAACAGCATTTACTCTATCGCACTGTCTGCCCAAAACCTCATCAGTCTTTGACCTTAAACAACTTCCATCTATACCTTCTATAACATGTTGCATAACACAAGACCAAACATTATAAATCTCAGTACCTTTAAGTCTAACAGACATAACAGTCAAGGATGTAGAATCATTAGAATGCAAATGTAATGGATGACTTAAGTCCAATTTACTTATTAAAGTGAGAGGTTCCTCCTTTTCTTTACGGTCATGAACATAACTACCATGAACACACATGATGAGAAATAAAAAACAAAAAACAAACACACAATAAGGAAGAGAAGGTAGTTCCCAAGCTTTCATTGCCACTCAAGTGGTAGGTCAAGGGCGCACACAAGCACAATCAACAGATATAATAACAAAATAAACATATAAGCCACCACAACACCTCAAATAACATAGAACCACCAACAATAAAAAAACTCAACTTCCAATGTTTCCTAACCAATCCTCCAACAGTCTAATTGTCTCACCCCGTTAAAGCGGAAACACGGAGTGTAACTGGAAAGGCACAAGCACAAGATAATAGAACATGTCATCATTAAGATTAAAGGAAACAATACTTTATTAGAACATTTGTTTTTATGCCAACAATGACAATAAAATATAACACTTAGTTTTCAAAAGATAATGTCTTGGAAACATAACAACTACAAAGATGACATGTGAAAACTTCATTATGCAAAAGCCTTCATGAAAATGCTTACTGATGATCACCTGAAATGCATAAGAGAAAACGGGTCAACTATGAAAATAGTTGGTGAATACAGAGAGGAAACATCCACATGGCAAAGGTGATGTCAAACCATTCAGTTGCATGTCCCGCCCATACAAGACTTGTAACCTCTGTTTTCACAAACCAATTCATAGAAGATTATACATCTATGGTCAAGTACACATAGTCATAATAGTTCACAAATAAAGCACCAAGTATATAATAAAGTATGCGGCAAAGCCCCTAAAATAAATAATATGCATTCCGTTGAACAGAGGAACGAGAGGTTGGCCGACCTCTAATAGCGCTATCCATAATATCTACTGCTCCACACAAGGAAGTCGTACGAATAGTATGTATAAATTGGAGTGCGAACGGCAAACCAACGGGAGACTAACAATGCAGATGTACGAACAGTACATCATAACAACTATATATACTATTAAATCAAGACTGCTTCGAACAAGGGAGACTTTGCACTGCTCCAAACAAGGGAGGCTTAAAATATTAGTGCATATGTGTAGGATACTTGATATCATAACACACTAGAATTTATGTTTGGCCGAATTCTAGAGAGAGTGAGAGTTCTAGTGAGAGAAAGTGAAGAACAAATGATTTTTGATAAAAAAAACATCTAACCCTTTTCCTTGAGAGGAGAAGGGTATATATAGTGTTACATAAAACGCCCCAAGATGGGCTATAGAGTGGACTTACAGTAGGTAAAGACCCGCCTAACTCCATGGATCATACGATAACTAAAAGTTTACGTTTAAGCCTACGGGCTAACCTATGCTAGACATTACTCGGGGTGACCGAGTCTTTCATATGGATTTTTATAATCCTAAAAATCTCCCCCAAAGGGAGGTCACCCCAGAAATTACATTTTAAACCCTAGCATTCTATTACATGAATTTACTTTCCTAGCTCGTAGTCTTTGATTCTTCACATTCAGCAAACTTTGTACTTCCAGTAGTGATCTTTGATTAACGTTCCTTTGGCGAGTGTGATCTTTGATCTTTCATCAATATCATCATCCATCGTAAATCTCCAAGTCATCCTTCATAGTATTGCCTCCATGTGATGTAGTGACCATCGGACCGGAAAGCTCACTTTTCTGGATCATGATATTTTGCATCAGAGTTGCGGAAGCAGTGTTGTAAGTCTTTCTTTTATCATGTTTTCTTTGATTGTGAGTGTGAAGTGTGAGCATGAGGTTATGAATTGACATCTCATTGGCCATCAGCTGCAACCGTCGGGAATTCCTGCAAACTACAATTAGTAATAAACAAATGAAAGTGTCATTGTTCACTTTCGTTGAATAAGGTTTCAAGTACAACGGTTCCCCGTTGATCAGTCTAAATACTGCCTGTGATCAGGTAGAATTCCGAAGAATCTTCTTGACAGGGTTTCGCAGCTGTACTAGCCGTTCTCAAACCGGAGCGTCTCAAAGTAGACAAAGCACGGAGTGAGTGAACCAGTGAAATAAGATTCATTGATTAACAAGAGGTTGCTTTGAAAAACAGTTGCATATTACCAAATAAGGAGTTTTTGTAATACAATGAAAGTTTTATGAGCGACATCAAATTTCAATTATAAATACTTTTGTTTGAACATTTATGCGCACTCAATGTGCTTGAAAACAATTTTTGAGCACATCGAAGGGTTTTCCAAAAGTATCCGTCAATTCATTTACCGAAACAGGTTTGATTCAAATATGAATCGCCCCATCGTTATTTTCCAGTTGTCACAAGTTTGATCCATGAAGGATCTCACATGTCACCTACCAAGAGCTTGTTTGAAGTTGGCTCTAGAAGGATTTCCATCTTCATTGTGAATACTTACGTATCACTCGGATGTTCTGGCAATACCACGAGGATAATGCGTAGGACTCTTGATGTATATTTTCTTGATTTTCACGGTGTATGAAACAACAAGCATATTGGAAGTGTATCCTAATGAGATTTATGGATGATCTCTTGGCTCTAGACTCAATAGTGAGTTTTGATTTAGTGATCGGAGGATGGAGAGGACTGACACCTTTTCAATATTGACTAACTCGAAGTGAGATAGTTAATAGGCATGCGTGAAACTCCGTGAGAAATGAAACAAGAGTATGTTAAGAGACCTTGAGTAGCTGGGGAGGGTTTAGCTTATGTGTCACTGGGTCTATGACACTATCTTCAATATCAGACAACAGCATGTGTTTCTAACAACATATGTATTGAGACCCAATTTCTGCCTAAGTGTAAGGAGGGTTGCTTTGTTTTAACCCTTTATCTTTATATTTATTTTTCATTATTCCACCCCTTCAGCGCTTACCGAGACTTCATTACTAGAACCTTGTTGGGTTTGTTCCAGTACTAGCTCCATCTCAGTCGGCACTCTTCCCTTATCTCACTTTTCTCCTTTTTTGATCATTCCTAAGGACTTCTACTCTAACTAGAGGATTGTCCCTGGGTAGATCCCTCCGATTCTGGCGGGATCATGGGAACATATACCTAACCTCACCATCCTTCTAACTCTAGTGTAGTAACTAAAAATTGGTCGGTCTTTGGTATTCTTCCACAAATTGCCATCATAAACCATTCACTCCCCCTCAATATGTGCATCGGTATACGAAAGAGTTTAGCACATATGAGAGAGCCTAATCTTGAGTCCAAAAGGTCACATTTTTATCAGATTTTCATATTTATATCACATTCTCTGCCCCGATCAAACATTTCAAACCTTTTGAAATTTGAGATCTCAATTGATTTAAGTAAGTTAGAAAATTTAGGAGAAAATATGGTCTGATTCAATATATGCTGATAATGGAACATTACAATGCCCCCCCTCAATCTATGATGCAGAATATTAATGTCAGGTATGATAAGTTTGAAAGATTTTGAATTTAAAAAAACAAACATACCCTGACCCATAGCACCAAATGTTTATTCACTACTTATAATGTACAAAGAGACCCGTTTGATGATATAAAATTTGAAATCAGTCTCCCCCTCAATCGATGACCCGTTTTCTATTAAAAGAGCTGGGTCATTGATTGAGTGACAAATTTTATGAAAAATTCAAGTCCGATTGATTTTCAAACAATACGTTTCCACCACATGTCACGCAAATAATTTTCAGAAGAATCATAGACATAAAAAATTATTTGATTAGGAACAACCATCTTTTTGGCGACATGCTTTCCTCATTTTTAAAACCGGGTTGCTTACCTAAAATAATAGCAAGCCATTTAGGCATGTTTTGAAAACCTTTTAAACTTCTGCTCGAACTTCATTTAAAGACCCGTGTCTTTATTTAATGACATTTCTAGGACCGTAAATGTTATCGATCAATAAAAGATATGCCTTGAAAAACTAATTTTGGTATTTTATATTTTCTGATTTTTATGGTTTTGGTTGGTTTTATATTTTTCTATTTTCTTTTTGGTTTAAGATATGTACAAAGGATATATGAAGCAACTCCATTACTCCTCTTTCTCTTCCTGAAGACGTTTGAGTGTTTCTGGCTTCAGACTCTTCATACCAACTCACGGGAGAATAAATTGGAAACGTTCTCTTGGAAGTTCTTTAGTGAAGATATCCGCCAGCTGATGCTCAGTCCTTACGAAATAAAGTTCAATCACCCCATTCTCAGCTTGTTCCCTGATGAAGTGATGTCGAATATTGATGTGCTTTGATCGAGAGTGCTGGACATTGTTGTAGCAAAGAGCGATGACACTTTTGTTGTCACAGTACAAAGGAATCTTGTTGTATGGCAAAGCCATAGNGGAATCTTGTTGTATGCAAAGCCATAGTTTGATAGTTGGGATCTCATCCATAAGGTTTGAGCACAACATGCAGACATGGCAATGTATTCAGCCTCTATGGAAGATATGGATGTACTCATTTTCTTCTTTGAAGACCAGCTCACTAATCTATCTCCTAGAAATTGAGCACCTCCCGACATACTTCGACGTGTATCTTGACACCTGCATGGTCAACATCTGCAAAGGATGTTGGTGCCATGGCGGTGTCCTTCGGATACCAGAGTCCCAAATTAATGGTTCTTTGGAGATACTGAAATACCCACTTTACCGATTCAAGGTGCTTTTTGGTAGGCTTAGCTGATACCGAGCATACATGCATACAGCGAATAGAAGATCTAGTCAACTGGCAGTGAGATACATCAGGGATCCAATCATACTATGGAACTTAGTTTGATCAACCAGGATCCCAGAGGGGTCCTCATCCAGTTTTATTCTCTCTACCATAGGAGTGTCAACATGGTCACTTAAATCAAATCCAAATTTCTTTAATATTACTAATGACATCAAATAAGTACATTATATTGTCATCATTTGTCCTACATAATTGACTTGTTTTATTATATTTTATATGAGAATCGATACTTAATTGTTTACTTTAGTAATTATCAGGTAAAAACAAGCAATTAGTGAAACTTGGTGATTTTGGACGAAAAATGGAGCAAAATGATCAAGATGGAAAAGTCTACTGAAATCCAGAAGATACGCTGCATCATTCTAGACAGATGCGCCGTAATATCATACTTAGATTAATTGAAGACCATTGCCTGACTTTGAAGAATGTGCCGCATCAAATTATATCATGCTCCGCATATGAAACTTTGGTCAATGAAGAAGATCCAACTTGTTATACTCCAGATACGCCGCATTACATTATCATCATGCGCCGTATCTATATCAAGACTTCAACAAATACGATTCAAGATACTGAAGGACATGCGCCGCATAGAGATTCAAGTTACGCTGCATCTGAAGACGGTGTACGAATATTCCAGAATATATTAATCTTGGACCCCACGCGAAGTTAAGTACACGCGCCGCATCTACCTATGTGATGCGCCACATCGAGCCCTCAAACATAACCTATAAATACTCAAAGAGTCAAACGAATTTTATGTGACAAGAAGTATATCAAAACCCTAAGAGACAAATTCAGACAACTTGGCAACACCAGACACACCACCATTGAAGATCTTAGAGCAGTAAGAAGGTCCTGCATGTATTTAATTCATTAAGTAGTTTTGTTTTATTTGTAATAGTAAGCTTTAATTCATCAGGATTGATGGGCTTGTGGCCACCGTACTGCTCCCCTTAAAATTGCTTTCCTATCAATTAAAGTTTATATGTTGATGTTTTTGGTGACTTTTATATGTGCATTGATAACCTCTGTGTCTAGTTGAGTTTTTGCTTGGGCTGCCATACCACCTCCTCGCCTACTTATCTAGTGTCTAGAAAGTGGGATAGGCATAAGTGATCATTAAGAGTTTACTCGCCTATATTTATGATTCAACGAGATAGATTAGATTACGATACACAACATATAAAACTAGCAATAAAACAAGTGACAAGCTACTTAATTATCAGGACATGCCTTCTATCTGTATCTATTATCTATTTTTGTACCTGTTAGCCATTCGCTGATTTATTCTCATTAGTTTAATTTACTGTTTAATTAACCAAAATGTGCTAGTCTCTCAGACTAAACCCCCTTGCGTTAGATTAGATTGTAAAACTAACTTAGGATATTAAACTACTGATAGACAAACTAGGATTTACGTTCCACTCTTAGTGATCGACACTCTACTTACCACTATATACAAGCTACAAGGCTCGATCTATACGAAAGGCACTGGTTTTTTTTCTTTCTTTCGGTTTCATTGATCGGATACGCTGTCCGTTAGAGTGTGTGCTATAGGATAAGTCGGCTAAATATAAATGTAAAACTTGAAATAGGCAATCACCCTATACTACACCGTGACATGCTGCACACATAAGGTTTTTGGCACCATTGCCGGGGAGTGAATTGTTAAAACTTGTTTATCTGTTAGTATTTTAATTAGGTTTTCTAACTTTTTAGATTTTTTAGGTTTTTAATTTTTGCTAACTTTGTTGTATATTAGTTAGATTGCATTCATTGTATAATTTGCATATTTACTGTTTTGTGTGTTTGTTTTTCTGTTTTATTAGTTCTTAGATTTTTCTTTTTGTTTTTACTGCATAACTGCTGTCGCTGTATTTTACTGATACGAACGGTACGGCGCATCTGTTTTTCAGATGCGGCGTATGGCGTTTTAATTTTATATACAACGCATTTAATAATTCGAGTACGGTGCATCTACCTCCTAGATCCGACCTATTCTGTTTTTAATCAGAAAATTTTTAAACCTAACCGACATACTACGCATCTATTTCTCAGATGCGATGCATGTAATACTTTATTAAAAATAGTTTTCGAATAATTAAATTGAAGCGACGCATCGATTTCTATCGATACGGTGCATCATAATCTGAATAATAAATCTTGTATTTTGAAACGTAATGAAGATACGGCGCATTAGCTTCTACTGATACGGCACATCTAATTTTTATAAGTATAATTGATTTTTAATTATTTAAATATACGGCGTATTTAATTTATTAAGTGCGGCGTATTGATTTTCTGAATAAAAGTCTGATTTATTTTTAACGATTAAGATACGGCGCATCCTATTCTTAGGATATGGTGCATCGTCTGCAGATATCAGCTACTTTTATTTTTCGTATTCCGTTTTCGCTGTTAATTTTTTTGATATTTCACTTTCTTGAACGTACCCTACTGATGCTTTTATGATGATTTCAGGAAGTGCATGACCAGAAGTTCAACTAAGGACTTAACTAAACCATTCAAAGAACCTGAACGAGCTTTTCATTCGCTTAAAAAGCTTTTCAACACAAAAAGCTTTGATCTTTCAAGTTCATCTGAGCTTTTTTATTTTTCTGAACTAGAATAAGAGGAAGTAACAGAAACAGTGACAGAACCAACAATTAGAGCTGGCAAATCGTGTCTTAACAGGTTCGGAGCGTGCGAATAACATAAGTTTCAAACATGAAAACGACTCGTTTAACACTTGGTTTTGGTGGTTTGAGTATGACAGTTATACGTTTTATGTATCAAAAAAGTTAAATATTGAACCCTAGAATACTAAAAACAAATATTTAAAAAAATAAAAAAATTGCATAGTACATTTTCCCCTTAACAGGTCTTAACAGGTCCTAACAGGTACCCAATTTGCCAGCTCTACCAACAATGGAGGAGTACATGAACAACACCCAAGCGGACTTTAGTTCTGGAGTTGCTAGGCCTAAACTTGATGTTGTGTCCAAATTTGAATTGAAGGTTCAATTTCTCAAGGAACTAAGAGATAATGCTTTTAGTGGGTTAGAACACGAAGATGCTAATGAACACATGGAGAAGATCTTTAAAATTGCTGATTTATTTACTACTGGGAAAGTTACAATTGACCAGCTTATGCTTCGTGTCTTTCGAATCTCTCTTACAGGTGCTGCTAATAGGTGGCTGAAGAATGAACCAGCTGGTTCTATTGAAAAGTGGGATGACTTTAAGAGTAAATTCCTTAAAAGATATTGTCCACCTGCTAAGACCGCTAAAAAGATGGAGGCAATCAACAATTTCAAGCAAATGCCAGATGAAACTCTTTATCAGGCTTGGGAACGTTTTTAAGATTTATTGATGAAATGTCCTCAACACTATCTAACCGCTATGCAGGAAGCAATGTTGTTTTATCATGGTTTGAGCAGTGAATTTCTGAAAGCCGCGGATTATTATATTGATATGGAATATGAAAATAACCGAGAGTTCATCTGCTGGTTGAGCTGCAAGTTTCGAAACCCTGATAAGTTAAGTAAATCCGTCAAGAACGAACTCTGGGCTTATTGGAAAATGGGGAATGACGATGATGAGCTTGATGATGAAGCGGCTGAATTATTTAGAATTGAAACAGATCTGTTCAAATATGAAACATCTCTATGCAAGGAATTCAATGAATTCAATTATTTATTGAAGATTGATGCTGATGTGCTTACTGGAGATCTACCAGGATTCAAAACTTATGAGGAATTCAAAAATACCTGTGTTGGGAATTCTAGAAACGACTGCTGAGAATATTGCTGAAAGAATCCTGCGGACAGCTTTGCTGGTTTATGCTGATAGTGTTCCTACGGATGAGAAGATTCTGCGGATATAGTTAATCCGTAGAATGTAGATTTAGTTTACTTTAGGACAAGATATGTAGCATATCTTCTAGTGTCTTAAGGATATTTGATTCTTGTAAGAAGGGTTAGGGTTTCTTGTAGTATAAAAGGAACCCTTGCCAATGCATGATGTACGTTTTGAGAGTTGATAATAAACGATCCATAGAGGATCAAAGCGTTCTTAGTATTCTGTGTTCTTACTTGTGTTTGTTTCCGCTTTATAATACAAGTATTAGAGACTTTCTATTAGAGTGTTTGTGATTACATAAACATTGCTAATGATTCACGAGAGCTCAAAGATCTATCAAGGTCTAAGTTTCAACAAGTGGTATCAGAGCCTCGGGAGAGTCTCTGTGATACTAAGAACATCCTCTTTTTACACACTCTTAACCAAAACAACCAAAAACAATGCCTGGATCAGACAGTGAGTCCGAAGTTACACAAACTCAAAACACCACATCCTTACACCAACTCAATCTCACTAACAGCAATGCAAAATTCCCATACCTAAAGAAGGAAGAGTATGAACTATGGGCTATGAAGATGCAGAATTGGATCACTAATGTTGACTACAATCTCTGGAAGGTTATCCTTAAGGGTAATAGTCCGAAGAAGACTGCAGTTGATCAGGAAGGAAGAATGTACCACGTTGATCCTAAAACTGCTGAAGAAATTCTAGCTGTGCAGAGGGAAAATAAAGTCAGAACTATTCTCCTGCAGGCTATACCAGATGATCACATAGGTGACTTTCACTTCATGAATGATGCAAAGGATATCTGGATGGCCATCAAAGCTAGGTTTGGTGGGAATGAGGAGTCAAAAAGGATGAGGAAATCAATGCTCAAGCAGCAGTTTCAAGAATTTCAAATCATAGAGGAAGAATGTATCCACAAGGAATATGACAAATTCCACAAGATCCTGAGTCAAATGAATCAGCTGCAGGCCAGGCCAGACAATGAAGATTGCAATGCAAAGTTCTTGAGATCCTTACCTCCATCTTGGCTGCAAGTAAGCATTGCACTCAAAGCTAAGGGTGGAATGGATATGATGTCTTTTGATGATCTGTACAACAAGCTTAAAACTCTTGAGCCAGATGTCAGAAGTCCCATTTGTTCATCCACTCCCACTTACTCAGCTTTTGTAAGCTCCACCTCCAATCTGATGCCTCATACTTCAAGCCCAATTTCCTTAGCTTCATCTTCATACACCACCCCTAAATCAACTAATCAACCTCAGTCCAGTAGTGTATTGGAAGATGTACTTCACTCCTTTGTTGCTGACTATGAAAATCAGCAGCAACTCACTTATGAGGATTTTGAACAGGTAGATCCATTGGATATGGAAGAGATGAACTTGAAGTGGCAGATAGCTATGCTCTCATTGAACATCAAAAGGTTTGAGAACAAGTCTGGGAGAAAATTTGGTTTTAATGGAAGAGATCCAACTAGGTTTAACAGAAGCAAGAGCAAGTGCTATACTTGTGGACAGATGGGTCACTTCTCAAGAGAGTGCAAGGATAGGAAGACTACTGATGAGGTTAGGTATTCTACCTATCAGCAGAATCAAGGGGAGGTTGGAACTTCCAAAGCTGTATCTTCCAAAGCTTTGGTGACTTTGGATGATCATGTTGACTGAAAGGCTCATGAGCGTAGTGATGGTGAAGCTGATCAGAGTAGATTGCTGGCCAACTGTGATACAGAGGATCATCATGATCAAGTTGCCTTTATGGGCATCTCTCAGGTACACAATTGTGTCTTTGGTTGTAGTGTAAAATATAATGAGCTTAAGGTATCTTATGATGAGTTGAAACCAAAATATAATGAATGTTATAAAGAACTTGAGGCCTACAAAAATGGTTTAAGAACTTTAGAAAAACAAAAAATTTGTTTTCAAAAGAATCAGGTTACTTATAAAGAGAAAATAGGAGTGTTAGAAAGAGATTTAAAATGTGCACAAGATGAGTTGACATACACTAAGAAAGTAAATGCTAAATTAGAATCAGAAAACCAAGTACTACAAGAGAAGCTAGATAAGGAAATAGCTACACATAAAAGGTGGTTAATATCAGGTGATAATTTAGCTAGTTGTCTATATGGTAGTGAAGCTGTAAATTCTGGTATAGGTTTAGGTTTTAAAAAGTATGTTGGTTTAGAAGCTAGGAATGACCTTGGTAGAACAACACCAGCAGGATTAGCTAATTATGTTAAAGAAGGTACATTACATGCTGTGCCTGGACCTATTAGAGGAGAACACATGCCCATTGACTTCTCCATCACTGTAGACTTTGATGGATCACACCATCTTTATGGCAAAAAGTCAAGTGACTTATCAGACCCTAATTCTAATTCTGCTGACTTTGTCTCTTGTTTTACTAGTGACAAGTCTTCTGACCAAGGGTCTACTGCATATACCAGTTGTGATTCAAGTGAAAAGTCAGACCTTCCCAAGACCCCACCAAAGTCTGTTAGAGTTGCTGCTGATGAAACAAGTGCTGAGACAACTTCACTTGAAGACTTGTCATTTAATTCTCTGCAAGACAATGTTTTTAATTTTATGCAAAACAATTCTGATAATTTTTGTTGTTTGAATACTTCTGCTTGTTTTGGAACATCTTTTATTTTGAATAAATCTTCTAAAAAGAAGAAATGTTTTGTTTGTGGAAGTAAATTTCATTTGATTAAGGATTGTAATTTTCATGAGCAGAGAATGGGTGTGAATGCTAAACAGACCAGACCTAGATCACAGTGGAAAAATGTTCCTACTATACCCCCTTATGTTCCACAAGCAACTCACTAAACCAGCAGATCCAATCCTACTGATAGATCAGTTTCTGCTGATAAATCAGTTCCTGCGGATAGACCTGTTTCTGCTTGTAGATCTTTTCCACCCAGAAGGAAAAGACAAGTTGCTAGACCATTCCATATACCTAATAATTCTTATGTTTCTAATGGTTTTTGGCCTAGGTATTATCACTCAATGTATATGGGATGGGGGGCACCATGGGATTCTGCTGTTAAGCCCTCAGTAGGTTGTTCTTGGAACTATATGGGACCTAATTTTCAACACAGAACCAAGAACAATGGTGGATCCTATATATTTCCATGCCCTAACACTTATGATCCACAAGGCAGACTCAAGTCAGTGATGACTTGAGTCTCCAATGTGTACTAATTTTTGTATATTTGTTGTTGTTGTAGGATCATCCTCTTAAGAGTAAAGATGTTGGCATAGTAGATAGTGGTTGTTCCAGGAGCATGCCAGGAAACAAAGATAAGATGATTGATTNAACTAGGTTTAACAGAAGCAAGAGCAAGTGCTATACTTGTGGACAGATGGGTCACTTCTCAAGAGAGTGCAAGGATAGGAAGACTACTGATGAGGTTAGGTATTCTACCTATCAGCAGAATCAAGGGGAGGTTGGAACTTCCAAAGCTGGATCTTCCAAAGCTTTGGTGACTTTGGATGATCATGTTGACTGAAAGGCTCATGAGCGTAGTGATGGTGAAGCTGATCAGAGTGGATTGCTGGCCAACTGTGATACAGAGGATCATCATGATCAAGTTGCCTTTATGGGCATCTCTCAGGTACACAATTGTGTCTTTGGTTGTAGTGTAAAATATAATGAGCTTAAGGTATCTTATGATGAGTTGAAACCAAAATATAATGAATGTTATAAAGAACTTGAGGCCTACAAAAATGGTTTAAGAACTTTAGAAAAACAAAAAATTTGGTTTCAAAAGAATCAGGTTACTTATGAAGAGAAAATAGGAGTGTTAGAAAGAGATTTAAAATGTGCACAAGATGAGTTGACATATACTAAGAAAGTAAATGCTAAATTAGAATCTGAAAACCAAGTACTACAAGAGAAGCTAGATAAGGAAATAGCTACACATAAAAGGTAGTTAATATCAGGTGATAATTTAGCTAGTTGTCTATATGGTAGTCAAGCTGTAAATTCTGGTATAGGTTTAGGTTTTAAAAAGTATGTTGGTTTAGAAGCTAGGAATGACCTTGGTAGAACAACACCAGCAGGATTAGCTAATTATGTTAAAGAAGGTACATTACATGCTGTGCCTGGACCTGTTAGAGGAGAACACATGCTCACTGACTTCTCCATCACTGTAGACTTTGATGGATCACACCATCTTTATGGCAAAAAGTCAAGTGACTTATCAGACCCTAATTCTAATTCTGCTGACTTTGTCTCTTGTTTTACTAGTGACAAGTCTTCTGACCAAGGGTCTACTGCACATACCAGTTGTGATTCAAGTGAAAAGTCAGACCTTCCCAAGACCCCACCAAAGTCTGTTAGAGTTGCTGCTGATGAAACAAGTGTTGAGACAACTTCACTTGAAGACTTGTCATTTAATTCTCTGCAAGACAATGTTTTTAATTTTATGCAAAACAATTCTGATAATGTTTGTGGTTTGAATACTTCTGCTTGTTTTGGAACATCTTCTATTTTGAATAAATCTTCTAAAAAGAAGAAATGTTTTGTTTGTGGAAGTAAATTTCATTTGATTAAGGATTGTAATTTTCATGAGCAGAGAATGGGTGTGAATGCTAAACAGACCAGACCTAGACCACAGTGGAAAAATGTTCCTACTATACCCCCTTAAGTTCCACAAGCAACTCACCAAACCAGCAGATCCAATCCTGCTGATAGATCAGTTTCTGCTGATAAATCAGTTCCTGCGGATAGACCTGTTTCTGCTTGTAGATCTTTTCCACCCAGAAGGAAAAGACAAGTTGCTAGACCATTCCATAGACCTAATAATTCTTATGTTTCTAATGGTTTTTGGCCTAGGTATTATCACTCAATGTATATGGGATGGGGGGCACCATGGGATTCTGCTGTTAAGCCCTCAGTAGGTTGTTCTTGGAACTATATGGGACCTAATTTTCAACACAGAACCAAGAACAATGGTGGATCCTATATATTTCCATGCCCTAACACTTATGAGTCTTGAGTCTCCAATGTGTACTAATTTTTGTATATTTGTTGTTGTTGTAGGATCATCCTCTTAAGAGTAAAGATGTTGGCATAGTAGATAGTGGTTGTTCCAGGAGCATGCCAGGAAACAAAGATAAGATGATTGATTTTGTACCCATAGAAGGAGGAGGCAATGTGACTTTTGGTGGAAGAGATGGTGGAATCACAGGGAAAGGAACTATTAGAACACCAAAGTTGGATTTTGAAAATGTGTATTATGTAAAGGAACTGCAACACTTCAACTTGTTCTCAGTATCACAAATTTGTGACACAAAGAACAAAGTATTCTTCTCTGAAGATGAATGTCTTGTGCTATCTAAAGACTTCAAACTTCCAGAAGATACTTCAATTCTGCTGAGAGTTCCCAGAAACAACAATTTATACACATTCAACATGAATAATGTTCAACCTGAAGGAGACCTCATATGCTTGGTGGCTAAAGCATCCCTGGATGAATCTACAAAATGGCACAGAAGGATGGCCCATGTAAACTTCAAGACCATCAACAAGCTTTCCAAAGTTGGTCTAGTTGATGGACTTCCTTCCAAAATCTTCACCAATGAACACAACTGTGTTGCATGTAACAAAAGGAAGCAGCACAAAGCCTCATACAAATCCATCAAAGTTGTGAGCACCATTTCAGAACCTCTTCAGCTGCTGCATATGGATCTTTTTGGTCCAACTCAAGTCCGCAATATTGATCACAAGTCCTTCTCATTGGTAATCACTGATGACTATAGCAGGTTGTGCTGGGTATTCTTTTTGAGAACTAAAGATGAAACTTTTCCAGCTCTAAAAGAATTTATCGCCCTTGTTGAAAACCAACTTAACAAAAAGGTTAAATATATTAGGTGTGATAATGGGACAGAGTTTAAAAATGCCTTGTTAATTGAACTTTGTGGGTCTAAGGGGATAAAAAGCGACTATAGCAATCCAAGAACCCCACAACAAAATGGGGTTGCTGAGAGAAAGAATAGAACCTTGATAGAGGCAGCAAGAACTATGCTTGCAGACTCTAAATTACCCACTATGTTCTGGACGGAAGCAGTAAGCACTGTTTGTTATGTTCTGAATAGGGTATCTATCACTACACCTCATAACAAGACACCTTATGAACTTCTCACCGGTAAAGTTCCAAGCATTACACACTTTAGACCTTTTGGTTGTCATGTGACCATTTTGAACACTAGTGATTAATTAGACAAATTTGAGGAGAAAGCAGATGAGGGATATATAGTGGGTTATTCAGCTCATAGTAAGGCCTATAGGGTGTATAATATGACTGCTAGAAAGATTGAGGAAACTCTCAACCTGAGGTACCTAGAAGATAAGCCTAATGTTCAGGGTCAGGGTCATGCCTTGTACTTCGACCTAGATTATTTGACTGATTCTTTGGGTTATACTAGATATGTTTCTAACCAATCTGTAGGTACAAATGAGTCTCCCACTAACAATCAAGGAGCCATGGATGCTGATTCTGACTCTGACTCTGAGTTAGAGGAAGCAACTATTGTTGTTCCTTCTTTTCCCTTTTCAGGTACAAAAGCTACACATGCTTCTGATGTGGATGGTATAGATTCAAGTAGGGGTGGAAAAGAGCCGAGCCGCTCGTGAAAAGCTCGGGATCAGATCGGTAAAAAGCTCGAACGAGCCGAGCCTAAACGAGCTCGAGCCCGAGCTCGAGCCTAAGTTTGGGCTCATTTAATAATCGAGCTCGAGCCCGAGCTCTATACAAAAAGCTCAAGTAGGCTCGCGAGCCTAAACGAGCCCTAGAAATATATACGTATATATATTGTCTATACGTATAAACGAGCTTAAAAGTAGTAAACGAGCTCGAGCCTTATGTAAT
>LBNU01007801.1:60643-76693 GCA_014162995.1 Artemisia annua
GACCTAGATTATTTGACTGATTCTTTGGGTTATACTAGATATGTTTCTAACCAATCTGTAGGTACAAATGAGTCTCCCACTAACAATCAAGGAGCCATGGATGCTGATTCTGACTCTGACTCTGAGTTAGAGGAAGCAACTATTGTTGTTCCTTCTTTTCCCTTTTCAGGTACAAAAGCTACACATGCTTCTGATGTGGATGTTATAGATTCAAGTTATGCAGAGGCATTAGCTAGACTTCAGCATCAAGAACATGCAGCCAAGGAAGCTACTGATGCGCATGGTTTTAAGTTTGCTAGAGATACTGAAGCACTCTTGAGGCAATCTGCTGATGATGTCCGCAGAAACATTGAATCTGCTGATAGTAGTCCTGTTTTTGCTGACAAAGTACATCATGTTTCTGCTGACCCGAATACTGCTGATGCTGTTCCTACTGGACCATCCACTTCTGCTGATCCTTTTCCCACTACTGCTAGTTCATCCCAGAACTTTGAAGACCCTTTTGGTAGATTTTCATCCCCCACAGATCTTGGTAATCATCAACATGCACCTGGCATTTTCAGTACCTCTTCTTATGATGATGATTTTGCTCCTACCTTGAACAATCTTCAACCCTCTATTGAAGTTGATCCCATCCCTACCAAAAGAATCCATAGTATACATCCTCAAGAGAACATCCTTGGAGATCCCAATGCCACAGTTCAAACAAGGAGTTCAGTCAAGAAGACACAGTTTGGGGAATATGCTTTTGTTACTTATGTCATGGCCCAACAAAGAGACAATCACACAGATCAACAACATTGTATGTTTGCTTGTTTCTTATCACATGTTGAACCAACAAGTGTAGCACAAGCCCTTTCCATTGCCAGTTGGGTAGAAGCTATGCAGGAGGAAATGCAACAATTCAAAAATCAAGAAGTTTGGATTCTTGTGCCACTACCTGATGGAAAGTTTGCAATTGGGACAAAGTAGATCTTGAAGAATAAAAGGGATGCTAGGGGCATTGTGGTTAAGAATAAAGCTAGATTAGTAGCTCAAGGCTTTAGACAAGAAGAGGGGATTGATTATGATGAGGTCTTTGCACCAGTGGCTAGGGTTGAGGCCATTAGAATATTTTTGGCTTTTGCATCTTATATGGGGTTTGTGGTCTATCAAATGGATGTGAAGGGTGCTTTTCTATATGGGGAGATTGAAGAAGAGGTGTATGTTACTCAACCTAAAGGTTTTGAAGACCCAGAGCATCCTGACCATGTGTACAAAGTTGTGAAAGCTCTATATGGACTTCATCAAGCACCAAGAGCCTGGTATGCTAGGCTATCTGCATTCCTGCTGAAGCATGGTTACAGAAGAGGTGCCATTGATAAGACTCTCTTTATCAAGAAGAATTCAAGGGATATCATTCTTGTGCAAGTATATGTGGATGACATCATTTTTGGATCAACTAAGGAAGCTTGGTGCAGAGAGTTTGAGGACTTAATGAAGGGTGAATATCAGATGAGTGCTATGGGATAGATGACTTTCTTTTTGGGTCTACAAGTGCAGCAAAAGCCTGATGGTATTTTTATAAGTCAAGACAAGTATGTGAAGGACATTCTTCAGAATTTTGATATGGAGAATGTTAGGACTGCAACTACCCCATATGAAACTCCCAAAACAAAGCATAACCTTGAAGCAGATCCTGCTGTCAATGTTCACATGTACAGGTCCATGATTGGGCCACTTATGTATTTGACAGCTTCAAGGCCAGACATTACATTTGCTGTGAGTGCTTGTTCTAGGCACCAAGTCACACCCTTGACTTCCCATCTCAATGCAGTGAAGAAGATCTTTAAGTATCTTAAAGGCCAACCCAAACTTGGCCTTTGGTACCCAAGAGAGTCTCCTTTTGTACTGGAAGCCTACAGTGACAGTGATTATGCAGGTGCTAATTTGGATAGAAAATCCACTACTGGAGGTTGCCAATTCCTTGGAAGAAGGTTAATATCTTGGCAGTGCAAGAAGCAAACAATTGTGGCCAATTCTTCTACTGAAGCAGAGTATGTTGCTGCTGCTAACTGCTGTGGCCAGGTTCTTTGGATACAAAATCAACTACTTGATTATGGGTTCAATTTCATGAACACTAAAATCTTTATTGATAACCAAAGTACCATATGCATTGTTAAGAATCCAGTATATCATAATAGAACCAAGCACATTGAAATTAGGCACCATTTTATTAGGGATGCAAATGAGAAACACTTAATTCCAGGTGGTTAAAATCCATACAGATGATAATGTGGCTGATCTCTTAACAAAGGCTTTTGATGGACCTAGGTTTAATCACTTGGTGGTCCATATTGGGATGGTTAACCCTTGAAATGCTATGTTTAAGGGGAGGCATAGGCCTAAGGGGAGGCATATGCCTCTGGGGAGGATTTGTAGACATTGTATTTTGTATATTTACTAATCTTTTTATGCAGGTTACTTGTTGTACTAACAATTATAAGGATTAGATTGTTTTGTGTGTTGTTTGTGTGTTTGTTTTGCAGCTAAGATGATTCTGCTAAGATGATTCTGCTGATGTATGTTTCTGCTGAGAATGTTGTTTCTGCTGATAATATTGCTGCTGACAACATTTCTGCTGAGGTGTTGGATGATGTGGAAGTGAACCCGTAGCATTAACTCATATCAGTGAAATTAAATTAATCAAGAGTACTCAGGAAACAAACATCAAAGTGATAGTTAAGGGGAAAGTAAATTCATTTATCAGCAAAAGCGTATTACAAAAGATAGTGATTCTACAGACCCTGTCACAGTTGAAACATGACTCTAACCCTGACACTACTCAACCTTTCCTTTCCCCTTTCCATCATCATCAGAGAGATCTGAATCAAACCCCCAATTTGGAGGTTTGGAAGAATTCTCTGCTGATCCTGTTGGAGTTGAAGGAGCTTGATCTTGGGGTTCATCCTCATCTGAGGAAGTACATAGGAAGGGTGATATGAGTTCTCTTGCAGGTGGTTGGAGAGGAATCCAAGGATTGAAGTCTTCAGAAGATTCAGGTGACATGGCCGGATTAGGAACTGTGCTTGATGATCCAACATCATTCATCTTCTTCTTGGATGACTTTTTGGGAATCTGGTTCTTCTCTGCATCTGGAGATTCATCTGTGCTCATTGTTGGTGATTCATTAAGGTTTGAAGCATCAGATGAAGATTCTACATTTTGGGGTTTTGACCTCATGGTTCTTGATTATTGGTGGATGATTAGGTTTGGTGAGAGTTTGGATCTATTTTATAGGAAAAAGTCAAAGGGTAGGTCCATTAACGCGTATTAGGTGGCAGAATAAATGCCCTAAGATTTCTCCTAAAAGATAGTTTTGCACAATACTACTGAGGGTGATTCTGCTGATCCAATGGTTCCTACGGATAGCTTATACAGTTCCTGCTAAAAGTTTTTCTGTTGAGTGTAGTTCCTGCTGATAACATAATTTTGATTCTTCCAGAGGTATCTACCTTATGCATAGAACAAAGTGAATGACAACAAAGAGACAAATTAAAAGTTCATTCATATTCATCAAAGGAAGTTAGAATCAATCCTAAGATCTAGACAAACACAACTGAACACATCTTAGCACCTAATCCTGATTTCTATTCCCTTTGAGGGTACAAAATAAAGCTTTCCATGCAACAAGCTCGTCAACGGGTGTCTCAGTCTTGTTCTCTTCATGTGTATTGACACTCTTACTCAAAAGACTGAACACATCTTAGCACCTAATCCTGTTTTCTCTTCCCTTTGCCCTTGGGATCAGATGTGCCTTCACCAGCCCCCTTGTTCCTCAGCACCTTCTCAACATCTTTGAGCTTTGTCTCAGGGGTCCACAGCTTCTTGCAGACAAGCCCCAATACCGAAGGAGGTGGTTTCCAACTTCCTTGTAGGCTGAGGAATTGGTATCTGGCTCATCCCAGCCACAACACGCTCCATCTCCTTTGTCTGAAGCTTTGAAAGAGGTGGAGGTTCAGAAGGTCCTTCATCCAAATCCTCAAAGAACAACAACTCAGGGGTATCTGAGTCAGAGGTATCTGAGTCAGAGGATAAAGAAGGAAGTGGTGGTGATGGTGGTGGTGGAGGAGGAGCTGGTACATCATGTCTCCTTTTGCGTGCCTCCTCCTTGGTTCTCCAGCCACGCCTTCGTCTACCTGGCATTGGTTGTGGAGGTGGAGGGGGAAAATAATGATCAGAAGAATCTGAATCGGAGGAGATGTCAATTGGGTTCATGGTTGTTGTTGATGAGATATTGTATTTAAGATTGGTTACTCAAAGGTTGATGATGGTTAAGTATGATTTGAGGGTTATTTATAGAACTGATTGGGCAATTAAGTCATTTAATGGGGAGTCGGTTCAATGGGTATTCATGGATGACAGCCTGTAGATATTCTGCGGATAGCTTGATTCTACGGATTGACCATAAGATTCTACGGATTGACTTTCCAAATCTGCTGACGAGTGAAGTTTTGGGTTTTTATTTTGGGTAAGTTATAAAGTCAAAATTGGTCAAACGATTCTTTTCAAGATTCATTGTCAATTAACCCCCACGATTTTGGTAACTCCCTTAAATAACCAATCGTGTGAATCCCACACTCAAAATAACTTCTTCCCACTCGTTATAACTTCAAACCCATTTCTCAACTTTTCAAATTCATCCTTTTCTCAAATTCACTCATGGCCGATCTTGTCTTCAAGAGTGATTACAACCTAGTTGCATTTCTGGGCAAAGCAAAGGGGAAAGAATTATTTGATCCAATGGTAGAGTTCTTGGAGCGTTCTAACCTTCATTTTGCTCTGACACACTCTCCCGATCTTGTGTGTAAATCATTGGTTACACAGTTCTGGGATACTGCTATAATAGGAGATTCGGAGACTAAGATTACTGTTTGGATTGATGGGAAAAAGTATGAAGTTACTGAGTCCTTGATCCGCACTAAATTTAAATTGAAAGATGCGGATGGTGAATATCATGAAGATAAGTCAGTGATACTTCCTGCCTTACAGGCTATTGGCTATCAGGGTGATGGAAAGGTGTGGTATAAGAAACTGCTTTGCCCCAAGTGGAAGTTTTTGGTGCATACCTTGTTAAAGTGTATTAGCAATAAGACTGGAGGATTGGATCAATTCTCTACATATCTGGCGTGTGCTATTGCTTGCTTATCACAGGGTACCAATTTTAACTTCTCTAGGTATATTTTTCAGGGCATGATTAGTAATATTAATGCTGCTAAGAACAAGTTTTACATGTACCATAGGTTTCTTCAAATCATAATAGGTATTGAAACACAGGATACAACACATAGACCTATTCCAGAATTGACCTCTAAAGTTTTTTCAAGTATGAATAGTCAATTCACTGGTGTACATTGGCCTCTCACCCCAACTATGTTGCCTGATGGCAATGCTGGTGCTGCTGAAGGTGGTAATCCACCCAGCCCTAAAGCTGCTGAAGGTAGTATTCCACCCATTCCTGAAGCTGCTGGTGCTAGTGCATCAGCAGCTGAGGGTGCTGCTGGTCCATCCAATGCTGCTGCAGGCATCAACCTCAGTTGCTGCGGATGACCAGCCTGAGGATTCTACTAGGCCTATTGCTCCTGATGAGCATCCTGCTGATCCTCTGGAACCAGTCAATACTGCTGGTGAGGATTCTGCTGACCCTAGGAATGAAGATGAGACACCTTTGACTGACCATTTTGACCATAGTGATGAGTTCATGGACACCTTTGTTACTGAGCCCAACGATGAGACACCCATTTTCACTGAACAACATACCTCTAGCCCAGCTAGAGAGTTCTTTGTTGATACCACCACTACTGGTGATGCTTTTCATGTGTCTCCCACCAGGTCCAATGAAGCTCCCAAAACTACTGGTATACCTGTTGGTACAGCTGAGGACCCTATTTCATTAACAAATGTGTATGAGTTGCTTAACAGGTATGTCAAACAAGTTGGTGATTTGGAAAGGGAACTCACTCAGACCAAAGCAGATCTTGGGGGCCAATCAATGGTTTAACAGAAAGAGTTAAGGTTTTGGAAGCCCAACTTGAGAAAATAAAGAAAAGGAAGTTTGTGGTTGAATCAGAGGATGAACTGGAGGTTCCTGCGGGTACTACAGCAAAAGAATCTGTTTCTTTTGATCCCCTTCATATGTTGGCTGAAGCTACTGAAGTTGACCTCACTCCCTCTCCAAAACCTACAGCTGCTGACACTCACAAGAACAAGAGTCCCATCAAGGTTCAGAGAGAGCAGTTCTTTAATCAGAGTGGAGGTGACACTTCTGCACCAGTTTCTGATACTGCTGCTACAACATCTGCTGATGCTGGTGAACAACCCATGGATGTTGATTCTGCTGATAAGATTGCTACTGATCTTGGTGCTACTTTAACAGTTCCAGAGCCATCTACCGCTGCTCCTTCAGGAGAGGATCCTCCTATCTTTCTTTATGGAAGATCATTTGTGGTTTCTGATGATGCTCCTACCACTGATGCTCAAGGTGTGGGTGTTTCTGAAGTTACTGCTGACCCTACAAAGCTGCCTTCTCCTGCACATCATTCTGCTGCACCTTCTTCTGCTGATAACATCTTTGTTTCTACTGAAGAAGAGCATATTCATCTGGTTGATCAAGACCTTGGTTCAGATAAGATAACTGAAGAAGAAATTCTTGCCCAAGAAAGACTTTTCAAAGACCATGAAGATCTCATGAAGAGTGAAGCCTTGGCTAAGCAAGAACAAGCACAAGTTAATGCAAAGGTTGACAGCATAAAGGCTACTTATGTTTCTACTTTGCCACCTGAAAGAAGGAGAGAATTGGATGCTCAGGTAGCAGATTTTGATGAGGCTGATTGGATGACTATTGGGGCTCAGATTGCTTCCAATACTTCTCTTGCCAGAAATCTGCTAGGAGATAATGTTTCCTCTGATGGAATTATTGCTTTGTTGAGAAGGAGGAAGAAGGAAGAAGATGAAAAGAAAGCACAAGCTGAAATGACTCATAGAATGAGGGTGGTTGTTAAGAATATGAGCCCAGCTGTGTTTAATTCAGGATGGTCTAGAGATAAGGTTTGGAATATGCCTCATGAAAAGCTAATGAAGGCATATAACTATATTATGTCTCAGGGTTAGAAGAGCTCTTCTAAACCAACACTAGAGGAACCACCTTCTAAGAGGCTGAAGTCTGATCATGTTACTTCTGTTGATCCACCTCTTCCTGCTGAGACATCACTTCCTGCTGAGTCTTCTAAACTGATAGATAAGGGGAAGGCGCCTATGACTACTGAAGATCCAGTTACTAGACAACGAACAAAGAGGCAGATTGAGGAAGATAGATTAAGTAAGGAAGCTGTTCAAAGGATGCTTGCAGATGATGAGGCTGAACTTGCAAGGGCTAATGCGGCTAAACTTACTCCTGATGCCCCTAAGGCTGCTGATGTTTCCGCATCTGTTTCTGCTGAGGCTACTACAGCAGTTCCTGTTCCTACTGAACAATCTGTTCCTGCTGATGCTTCTACAGATGTTCCTGCTGACACTTCTGTACCTGATTCTGCTGAAGTTAAACAAGAATCTGAGACTGCTGATGGTTCTACTGGAACACCTTCACCTTCTCCTGTTAGTAGAAAGAAAAGTTTGGCAAGAAAGAAGGTTTCTAAAAGCTTAGTTATCCCATTAGCAGATTCTGNGTCAGAAGAGCTCTTCTAAACCAACACTAAAGGAACCACCTTCTAAGAGGCTGAAGTCTGATCATGTTACTTCTGTTGATCCACCTCTTCCTGCTGAGACATCACTTCCTGCTGAGTCTTCTAAACTGACAGATAAGGGGAAGGCGCCTATGACTACTGAAGATCCAGTTACTAGACAGCGAACAAAGAGGCAGATTGAGGAAGATAGATTAAGTGAGGAAGCTGTTCAAAGGATGCATGCAGATGATGAGGCTGAACTTGCAAGGGCTAATGCGGCTAAACTTACTCCTGATGCCCCTAAGGCTGCTGATGTTTCCGCATCTGTTTCTGCTGAGGCTACTACAGCAGTTCCTGTTCCTACTGAACAATCTGTTCCTGCTGATGCTTCTACAGATGTTCCTGCTGACACTTCTGTACCTGATTCTGCTGAAGGTAAACAAGAATCTGAGACTGCTGATGGTTCTACTGGAACACCTTCACCTTCTCCTGTTAGTAGAAAGAAAAGTTTGGCAAGAAAGAAGGTTTCTAAAAGCTTGGTTATCCCATTAGCAAATTATGAGTATATTGAGGTTGAGGAAGATGATGGTGAAGATCCTGTGGCCCATGTTCCTTTGGTTGAGTGGGAAATTACCCCTCTTCAATGGAAAGATCAAGATATTAACAATGTTTATAGAGGAGATGGGTCAGTTAAACATTTCACTTTCCTTACTGAAATTTTAACTTTTGTGGATAGACAGGATCTGATAAATCTCTATAGTTGGGTTACCTCCTACTATAAAAACAAGGAGCCTACTGGATGTGGCTTATATTTGCAAGGGGACTTGACTACATTGTTTGATTCCAACCTCATTACTAGTAAAGGGTTCCAGGTGTGGATGGGTCAATCAAGATGGGAGATTGCTAGCTGGAAGTTTTATCCTCTTCCTAATGTTCATGTGCTCTCAACTGCTGCTGGCAAGATTCTTTACATGTGTGCTGAGATTACCTATCCCATCTCTCTTAGAATTTTAAGACAGATGTTGGGGATGAAGATGCTTGTTCTTGCTGATGTGGTTGGGAATGATATGACTTATGCTAAGCAGTTGATCAAATCCATGAGACAGAGTCTTCTCTTCAAGAATGAGATGAAAGCCAAGCATGGTGTTCTGCTTGACACTTCTTTGGGGTGATTGTTGTATTATTTTTTTTCTTTTTCATTTTTAGTAAAAAAAAAAAAAAAAAAAAACTAACTTTCTTGTCTAGTTTTGCCACTCTTTGTTGTATACAGGTACATATGTTCTATGAACTCACCATGATGTTGACTGTTCCATCAAAGAGTTGGCTAGTCCAAAGGGTACAGCTTTGGTAAAGACACATCAAATCTGTTGATAGCTGTAATGGTTTGCTCAAAATCATAGGGTACTCATCTCACCCATGCTTAATTGCTGAGAGTTGAAATGGTCATCAATTCACCNAAAACAAAAAAAAAAAAAAAAAAAAAAAAAAAAAAAAAAAAAAAAAAAAAAAAAAAAAAAAAAAACAATTTTTTTCAAAATTGCATCTTAAATACACATGGTCCATCGAAATGTGTTTCTATATTATGATTCCAAAAAATTTATGCACCCGGTCATATTTGGTACTTGTTCCGTTCCTGAATTCACACTATTAGTCTATTGCATGAATAGACATTTTTTATCCAAAAATCAAAACTTAAGAAGTAAACGGACAACTACTTAACTTTATACCGTAATAAATCAATTAGAAGTTTTACCTTTATAATAGCCAAAAGAATGAAGTATCGACTGTTGGTTATCAGTTTTCCTATGTTAAAAGAACTGCGTCCTTTTTATTCTTTCAAAAAAAAAAAAAAAAAAAAAAAAAAAAAAAAAAAAAAAAAAAAAAAAAAATTTTTTTTTTTTTTTTTTTTTTTTTTTTTTTTTTTTTTTTTTTTTTTTTTTTTTTTTTTTTAAAAAAAAAAAAAAAAAAAAAAAAAAAAAAAAAAAAAAAAAAAAAAAAAAAAAAACTAACTTTCTTGTCTAGTTTTGCCACTCTTTGTTGTATACAGGTACATATGTTCTATGAACTCACCATGATGTTGACTGTTCCATCAAAGAGTTGGCTAGTCCAAAGGGTACAGCTTTGGTAAAGACACATCAAATCTGTTGATAGCTGTAATGGTTTGCTCAAAATCATAGGGTACTCATCTCACCCATGCTTAATTGCTGAGAGTTGAAATGGTCATCAATTCACCATGGATCTTATTCTTTGAAAATCTAAATAATTGACTAGCCCATAAGTGTATGGCTTATGGTAAAGGCAGTGGAAATCCATATTGGTTATCAATTCACCAAGGTAGTTTCTTTTCAGAATTGGCTAGTCCTGAGCAAACGGCTTCAGGTAAAGACAACTCAAATCCGTTTATAGTTGATGATTTACTAAAAATCATATGGTTATCAGTGTACCATAGTTTTCGAACTTAAACATTTGACTATAGTGATGGCTATTGGTAAAGAGACATCAAATCCATTATTTTCAATGATTCACCTCTCACAAGAGTTAACACACCTGGATGTGATGAGAATAGTATGAAACTAATATGTTTTGATGTACATTATGTCATTTGTTGCTGCAAAGATCTGGAGTTTTAAGTTTAGTCACTCATAGAGATGTGGATGTTTTGATTCTTTGCTGCTGGTGTTCGAATTCAATCCTCTTATTCAGACATGTTGACGATCTATCAAGAATCTTGAACTTAACCAGGTCAAATTCAAGATTAAGGGAGGATTGTTGGGAATTTTAGAAACGACTGCTGAGAATACTGCTGAAAGAATCCTGCGGACAGCTTTGCTGGTTTCTGCTGATAGTGTTCCTGCGGATGAGAAGATTCTGCGGATATAGTTAATCCGTAGAATGTAGATTTAGTTTACTTTAGGACAAGATATGTAGCATATCTTCTAGTGTCTTAAGGATATTTGATTATTGTAAGAAGGGTTAGGGTTTCTTGTAGTATAAAAGGAACCCTTGCCAATGCATGATGTACGTTTTGAGAAAAACATTTTAGTTGATAATAAACGATCCATAGAGGATCAAAGTGTTCTTAGTATTCTGTGTTCTTACTTGTGTTTGTTTCTGCTTTATAATACAAGTATTAGAGACTTTCTAGTAGAGTGTTTGTGATTACATAAACATTGCTAACGATTCACGAGAGCTCAAAGATCTATCAAGGTCTAAGTTTCAACGACCTGGTAGTATGAATGGAACGATCAAATACCATGGGTGTCTGATAAACCATGGCAATTTGGGCATATTAATAACACTTGTAAACCTATCCGTTTCAAGAACGGAAGTAGTGAATGGCCAACTTGTGACTGGAAGAATGATGGGAACTGTAATTTGGGAAGCATAATTGGAATGAAACGAGTTGGTAACGATGTTTACTTTGAAGACTACGATTGGTAACCGATCAAGTTGAAGACTGCCCACGTAGGGCAGAAGCTTTACAAGAAAAAGGTAGAATCGAGTACCTAAAGGAGTAAGGGGAGCATCGAATACTACTTTCTGGGAATGGGTGCAGAGAGAATTTGATGATTACACAAGGCTTGATCGACGATTACAATGTGAGTTAAAAAGAAAATGGGACGAGATCCAAGATTATCATCAATCCATCAAATGTTAAAATTATTATTATCCACATGAGGAAATTCAAAGAAATCTCGATGAGTCACAAAGAGAATTAATAGATGAACTTGATGACTATTTGAATATGGATGATTATTCTAAATTTGTTGATAAAGGCGAGGAAGAGTTCATTAAGAGAAAGTGTCAACTACTTGGGATCGCTTATAATAACCCGCCAACAATGATCTCTGAAAAATTCGAAGTCATCAAATACTCTTTAGGACCATGTGAAGAGTATGTTGCAATTAAGACCAAGTAATATATTAGATTGAGTCGATTAGAAGAAAATGTGGCACTACTATATGGGAACATCTTTCGCATGAAGGAAGAAGGTGTAGCCTCTCGTAATTTCCCGTACGATTAGTAAATAGTTAAAAATGAATAATTGAGTAGTACGTTATTAAATACCATTTTTACGGGTAGCAAATTTTTTGTTGTTTTTATACATGACATGTTACGTCAATCACTATGACATTTGTGAATGACCATTTGCCTAGGAACAATGCTTACACACGAACCATGATAGTCTAATATCGCGAATATATTTTAAAACGTATTATTTTTATAAATATGCGTTTAATATCCGTACACTATTTATATATTTCCGGAGCCTACGAAAATTCCCGAGATTACTCACTAATATTATTGGACCGTAACCCGACTCACGAAACTTGCTATGTGGGCCCCCGTAACCTATTGGGCCACGTAAAAACCCAACAGCAAACCAACAGAATCATATTATCTCTTTTCTTGTTTTTTGCCTGAGTCAGCGAAACGAGCCCACCAGACTCACAAGCCCAACCCAGCGCCCCCTTTGTATTTTTTTTCTTCTCTCTTTCTTTGTTTCCAGACGCGAGCAAGTCACAAACCACCACGTTTTCTCGCAAATTTGACAAACAACATACGAGTATTATTGCCCACCCTAAATGACCTTGCTACAGAGAATCAAGAATGACAAATTTTATCAAATGTCTCGCATGTTTACTGTGTTTAACAGTGGCCTTTTGGAGACTTAAACACACATTAGAAAAGTGGCATAGAACGTGTCACAAGCTAGCCAAACCACCACCCATGCTCCCCAATCGTTGAAAGACCAACTATAAACGTCTAGGAATGTCAGAGAATGTCAGAAACGTTCAGAGGTAAAGTCTTACACACATACGCTTTGTATTATTTTGATTGGTTACAAAAGGAGGTGGACATGCATACTTGTGATCAAACACTCAATCTTATGTGAACTCTACCTTGCTTTCACACCCACATATTGCCTATATAGTCACCCCTTGTGAGCTCAGTTGAAATCAAACACAAAAACGCTCCATATTCCCACGTTTTGTTAAGGTTACGAGTTGATTTGGGACGAACATTTTGCCAAACGTACGAAGTGTCGAGGCGAGTCCAAGGAAACACATTTGCACATCCTAGATCTTTGGTGTGTCGTGAACCAAGCTACATAGCCCTCTTGCCCCAGCTCAACCTCTACGTCTAATTTTACCCCACCCTTTTGTGGTGATGTGAGGCACTTTTGGTTCCCTTTTCGGTATATATACTTTCGTTATTTTTAGTTTTGCACATTTACCTTTTACTCATGAAGTATAAACATGACACATACGTTTTATTTGACATTCTAGATACTATATATACTAACAATCGAGTACCAAAAAGTTTTGTGATTTATAATAACGTTTAAACATAAAATTGGACACGTTTAGAAAGTCATTTGGGCACCTTGAATGATTTTTCAACACTTAGTAAAATTTTGAGTAACTTTATATTTTTACAAAACAGATTCATCACATTTACTTTGACGATTTATATCGTAAAATATATTAACAAAGTGTATATATTTTTACACGTATAGGATGCTCACTATACCAACAATTAGTTCCAACCAAGATTCGACCCCAATTCAAACGTTTAAACAAAGTTTTGGTCACGTTTAGAAGCTGCCTTGACCCATTCGAAGTATTGTCAACACTTATAATATTTTTCATAAACTTGAACTGTTTTCAGAAATGGCTCTAGGCCTTACACTTTGACCTCGTATTTTATTATCTAGACCAACAACACTATTATTTTTGAGCTCTATCTAATTGTACATGTTACAAAGAATCTGTAAATGTAATTTGCTCGACCTAATAAGCTCGTTTAAGCTCTTTTCAAAAGCCATTTCGTTTGAACAAAAGCTGTTTTCAAAACTCTTATAAAATAACTAAAAAGGCTTAAAAGCCCATTAAGCTTATTTTAAGCTTATGTGATAAGCTGGTCCAACAAGCTCTTTTAATATGTCATCTACACCCTAAGACAAGCCCAAAACCAGGCCCAAATGTTTCATAAGCCCAACGGACCATAAAACGTTAATGGGCCTTAGTTTAGCACTCGTTAAGGCCCATTAAGTGAAAAATAGAGATTTTTAAGCTTTTAAGCAGTTTAATAAGCTAAATAAGCTATTCTGAGATTATTTGAAAAATTAAAATGTTAAGTTTCAAGTTTGGTAACATTTGGAGTATCTTTGCAAAATTTGGTTAATGAGGGACTAAAAGTGTAAACTTTGGAAACTTAGGGTCGAAACTGTAAATTCTGATTTTCTGGGTTAGAAACAGTAAATATTGAAACTTGGAGTTATTAAATGTAAATGTGGATACTGTTTGGACTTGAATTGTAAAAATCGTTAACTTTGGACTAACGGTGTAAAGTTTGACCTGTAGGGTTAAAAATGTAATTTTGGTGAAACTTAAAGGATTTTCTGTAATATTATGTTATAAAAATAATATTAATGTTTTATATATAAATGTAAGTGTATTTGATGTAAAAACTTGATGAGTTTAACTTATATATACGTTATATAATTCGCAAACTATAATTAACTTATAACGATAACGATGTTACGTTTTTCATTTTTCCTTTGAACTTTTATCGTAACTTATCGTCTACACGCTTGACTTATTCATGATGACTTTCCATCGATCATCGATCAATGTACTCACAAGTTATATGTATATATAACTTTGTTTTTGAACATAAGGCATTTAAACAAACACGAGTTTTGTTCATGACTAAATGACTAATATTCGCGATAAAAACCGGACTTAGACTATCAACTAAAATTTGGCATATCTTTTAGGTTGTGTGTGAAGCCGTTGCCTAGCATCGTTGAGATTACGATACTACTACATCTACTGTACTACTAAGGTGAGTTCATAGCCCACTTTTAACTCTTTTATGTGGGGAGATACATGCTTAAAACCGAACACAAGTCTTTTATTGGTATTGATATACCGGCTGGCCGTTATTATTGCTTAAGTAGCTATTGTCAAAAGTCCCTCGATCATGAACCTTAATCACTTGTTGAGTGAACGTAAATAACTGTGGATAGATCTATTAGGGATTGACAATCCCCGTTTGGTCGTTGGAGAAAACCACCAAATGCACAATATTTTGATGACATAGGTAACTGACAAAAACCTATCTTGGGGGCATATTATTATGTTGCGTCATATTATTAAATATGATTGGCTGTTAAATCGTTGCGTGTCATGAGCTTAATGCAATAACGGATATGAACTGTTTTCAACTTGTTTGATTGCATACATTTGCAATAAATGACTATATCTTGTGTTCAACTGTTTAATTTTCAAACCTATGAATATCACTCAACTTTTGTTAAACACAAAAACGCTCCATATTCCAACGTTTTGTTAAGGTTACGAGTTGATTTGGGACGAACATTTTGCCAAACGTACGAAGTGTCGAGGCGAGTCCAAGGAAACACATTTGCACATCCTAGATCTTTGGTGTGTCGTGAACCAAGCTACATAGCCCTCTTGCCCCAGCTCAACCTCTACGTCCAATTTTACCCCACCCTTTTGTGGTGATGTGAGGCACTTTTGGTTCCCTTTTCAGTATATATACTTTCGTTATTTTTAGTTTTGCACATTTACCTTTTACTCATGAAGTATAAACATGACACATACGTTTTATTTGACATTCTAGATACTATATATACTAACAATCGAGTACCAAAAAGTTTTGAGATTTATAATAACGTTTAAACATAAAATTAGACACGTTTAGAAAGTCATTTGGGCACTTTGAATGATTTTTCAACACTTAGTAAAATTTTGAGTAACTTTATATTTTTACAAAACAGATTCATCACATTTACTTTGACAATTTATATCGTAAAATATATTAACAAAGTGTATATATTTTTACACGTATAGGATGCTCACTATACCAACAATTAGTTCCAACCAAGATTCGACCCCAATTCAAACGTTTAAACAAAGTTTTGGTCACGTTTAGAAGCTGCCTTGACCCATTCGAAGTATTGTCAACACTTAGAATATTTTTCATAAACTTGAACTGTTTTCAGAAATGGCTCTAGGCCTTACACTTTGACCTCGTATTTTATTATCTAGACCAACAACACTATTATTTTTGAGCTCTATCTAATTGTACATGTTACAAAGAATCTGTAAATGTAATTTGCTCGACCTAATAAGCTCGTTTAAGCTCTTTTCAAAAGCCATTTCGTTTGAACAAAAGCTGTTTTCAAAACTCTTATAAAATAACTAAAAAGGCTTAAAAGCCCATTAAGCTTATTTTAAGCTTATGTGATAAGCTGGTCCAACAAGCTCTTTTAATATGTCATCTACACCCTAAGACAAGCCCAAAACCAGGCCCAAAT
>LBNU01007801.1:85795-110450 GCA_014162995.1 Artemisia annua
ATTATATTTGAAAGAAATAGTTTCACGGCATGGTGTGCGATTTCCATTATATCAGATCGTGATGGTCGTTTCACATCTCATTTTTGGAAATCCTTGCAAAAAGCATTAGGAACGAAACTGGATATGAGCACAGCATATCACCCTGAAACTGATGGACAAAGTGAGAGTACTATCCAAACCTTGGAGGACATGCTCCGAGCATGTGTCATTGACTTCGGAAAAGGTTAGGACAAACACTTGCCGTTAGTTAAATTCTCATATAACAACAGTTATCATGCCAGCATAAAGGCAACACCATTCGAAGCACTTTATGGTCGAAAGTGCAGATCGCCCGGTTGTGGGCAGAAGTTGGAGAAGTACAACTCACCGGACCAGACCTCGTACATGAAACCACGGAAAAGATTGTCCGAATCAAGCAACGTTTACAAGCTGTCAGAGACCGTTAGAAAGGTTACGCCGACGTAAGGCGGAAACCAATGGAATTTCAAGTTAGAAATCGAGTTTTGTTAAAAGTATCCCCTTGGAAGGGAATGATATGTTTCGGAAAACGTGGAAAGTTAAATCCACGATATATCGGTCCATTTAAAACCCTGGAAAGGATAAGATCCGTTGCATATGAACTCGAACTACCGGAAGAACTTAGTCAAATTCATAACACTTTTTCATGTGTCAAACCTTAAGAAGTGCTTATTAGATAAATCTCTTGTCATTCCGTTGAAAGAGATACGACTCGATGAGAAACTTATTTTCTCTAAGGAACCAGTAGAAATCATTGATAAGGTCTCAACAATGCAACATATGGATACGTTTAGAAATCAACTATCCTACTTCCTTATGCACTTGGTTGTACTAAGTTTGTGTCGCCTTTAAGTGTTCGTCTCTTCCTGACATAGGACTACTTTATGTTCAATAAGCGACTCGCTGAGATTTTATCTCATCTATTGTACTATCTATTCCATATTATCCACTCTCTCTACTTTAACTATCATTTTATTTGTGGCTTGGCCAAAATCCATTTCAACACCGAGAGTTATAACAACTAGACCGAACATCATACGAGTCATTGGTCCAAGCACTACATTATTACTCGTAAATTATACATAGCCTGATCACCTATGTCTAATTTAGGAAGAATCATGCAATGAAGGGAACAATAGTCTCTGAGGTGTAAGTAACTTATGCTTGAGATATGGAATTTCTAAGGAACGCGAGGATCAGATTCGCACCAAGTACCCACATCTCTTTTCATAAACACCCTTGGCAACTATCTTAAACTGAAATTCCGAGACGGAATTCACTGTAATGGGTATGTACTGTAGCCTCTCGTAATTTCCCGTACGATTAGTAAATAGTTAAAAATGAATAATTGAGTAGTACGTTATTAAATACCATTTTTACGGGTAGCAAATTTTTGTTGTTGTTATACATGACATGTTACGTGAATCATTATGACATTTGTGAATGATCATTTGCCTAGGAATGATGCTTACACACGAACCATGATAGTCTAATATCGCGAATATATTTTAAAACGTATTATTTTTATAAATATACGTTTCGTTTAATATCCGTACACTATTTATATATTTCCGGAGTGTAGAACCGTAGAGGGGGGGGGGGGTGAATACGGTTTCTTCGGCTTTTTGTATGTTTAAAAAAATTTAAGCTTCGAAGAAGAACCAAGTGGTTTATAATACAAAAACCACAAAAACATTCACAACCAAAGTATATAAAGCGAGTAAAGAGACACCACGGTATATACTGGTTCCGGATGGGGGGTTTATACCATCCGTACGTCCAGTTGCGAATCCACGACATCGATACTATTACACTAGTATAATCCTTTCGGTGGACTATAAACCGTTACAATTCACTCCACCAATATTCAACAATATTGATGCTCACATAGAAGGAGTTACTCCCCAACGGTATTCCGCCCTCGGAAACCACCCAAAAGAATCTCGCGATTCAACTTTACCTAAGGATCACAAAGATCACTACCAAGACTTNAAGTATATAAAGCGATTAAAGAGACACCACGGTATATACTGGTTCCGGATGGGGGGTTTATACCATCCGTACGTCCAGTTGCGAATCCACGACACCGATACTATTACACTAGTATAATCCTTTCGGTGGACTATAAACCGTTACAATTCACTCCACCAATATTCAACAATATTGATGCTCACATAGAAGGAGTTACTCCCCAACGGTATTCCGCCCTCGGAAACCACCCAAAAGAATCTCGCGATTCAACTTTACCTAAGGATCACAAAGATCACTACCAAGACTTCCCACCGGAAGTGTCAAACCCCAACTAGATCCCCTATGATCTAGGCTTGGTCACCAAGACACAAGACTTCCCTTACAAACAATTGAATGATAGAATAAAGGTTTGTTCAACCAAGTCCTAACCTAACATAGAGACTCGATTGTAATAGAAAGGGTAGAAGAAGACCCTCGACACAATCACAAGAGTGGATTAAGTTCTTGTGATTCTTCCCTTGCAAAGACAATGTGTTCTTTCAAAGATGTTGGTGTGATAATCAAGAACACAAGATTAGAGATAAAAAGATTTGAGAGAGATTAGAAAGTGTTTGAGAGAAAGAATATAGAGAGAAAGAATAATGGCAAGGGGTTAGAAATACAAGAGGCAAGGTTGGGTATTTATAGGCCAAGACCCAACTTGGGAAAAATTTACCGAGGCCGGCGCGTTGCCCACGCGTCAACGCGTGGGTGACGCGCCAGAACCTCTATAACATTTTTCCCAAAACTTGGGTGTTGGTCTTTTAAATACCTAACCTTGCTAAACCCCCAATTGTAATTCACACTAAACCTTAACATTAATCAATCTAAGGTTTAGCAATTTGAAAAACATTTGTGAAGTAGATAAAGAGAAAACAAATTACCAAGGGTGAGAAGTGTAGATAGGGTAATTTGAAAGGGGTGTAAATGTAATTCCTCACATGGCATAAGTTAGAAGAGAATATGCCATGGAATATTCCACAAGGGAATATGCTTTGCTTGGGGGAAAGGGATGATGAAGGGTTGAGATGTGTTTGATTTGAAATTGAGGGTTGAGATTGAAGTTGTGTAAGAGATGTAAGGTTGTAAGCGGATGGATGGTTGAGATGAGTTGGTTTGAATTGGATGGTTAGGATTAAAAACATGTGTTTAAAAGAATGGAGGGTTGAGATGGTTTAAGAGAATGAATGGTTGATATGTAAAGTGTGTAAGGAATATAAGAGTGTGTAAGAGTGTGTAAGAGATGGGTATAGGTATGAGTTGTATATGAGAGTATAGGGATGAAATGTGTAAGTGTGTGTAAAGATAGGTATGTGAGTGAAGTGTGTGTAATTTGAATGTAAAGGTGTGTGTTGGAAAGTGTATAAGTGTGTGTATGGGAAGTTGGTAAAGTGAAAAGGAATAATGTGTGGGAGTTTGTGTGAGGGGGACAAAAGGTGATGTGTGTAAGAATGTGTAAGGGAATATGTAAGAGAGTATTGGGAAGGGAGCATAGTGGTTTAGGGTTTGATTGAGTGGTTTTGATGTAAGTAGTTTTGGAGTAGATGGTTTTTGGTTGAGTGGTTTTGGTTGAAAGTAGTTTTGGGAAAAGTGGTAATTTGTTGAAGAAGATGATTAAGAGAATAATTAAGAAATAAAGAGAAGATTAGAAAATAATCTAATTGTCATTAAGAAGAAAAGTGTTTTGACAATTAAGATTATATGTTGAGAAAAATCATAAGTTACTTATATACCCCAAGTAACAATACGTTGAGAATCCATAATTTCATATCTCGTGACTTTCCACGACTCGACGTTCTCAACTAACACCTTGGTGCAAATAAGTCAAGTGCTTTACCTTGATGTAAAGCACAACCCAAGTGGGTAAGGATGCGTTTACGCAAAGAGACCTTGGACTTAGTTTGACCAATAAGGGAGTAAACCCGTTACGTGATTAGAGAAGACGTAAGTACGGGATATAAGCATATGGATGCTTTCACGTGTTGTTACGTAAAATATATAAGCTCCCTAAGTTTAGAAAAGCCTTGGCTAGAGGCAAGTGTTAGAAAATATGAGTTGGCGGTTTTCCAGTAAGCGGGTGTTTTAGAAATAAGATCTCTCAAGTCTCAAACCTCGTTTCGAGTGTTCTCAATTAAGCACATAACATATACATACCTGAATTGAAAGATCCACATTTTTCGGGTAAGGGGAAAGCCAACTTTCAAAATTCGTCCGAGACCATACAGTAGCCTGCCGCGTCACCCACGCGTTGATGCGCGGGCAGCGCGCCAGGAGCAGAATATGGGCTCCGGGGAATTTTGGCTAACGTTTGTTATTTTATGTGTTTTGATGGTTTATTTGTCATCATTAAAATATTAAGAGATCTTGATCATGTTGCCTCAACACGGAGCCTACGAAAATTCCCGAGATTACTCACTTATTTTATTGGACCGTAACCCGACTCACGAAACTTGCTATGTGGGCCCCCGTGACCCATTGGGCCACGTAAAAACCCAACAGCAAACCAACAGACTCATATTATCTCTTTTCTTGTTTTGGGCCTAAGTCAGCCAAACGAGCCCACCAGACTCACAAGCCCAACCCAGCGCCCCCTTTGTATTTTTTTCTTCTTCTTTCTTTGTTTGTTTCCAGACGCGAGCAAGTCACAAACCACCACGTTTTCTCGCAAATTTGACAAACAACATACGAGTATTATTGCCCACCCTAAATGACCTTGCTACAAAGAATCGAGAATGACAAATTTTATCAAATGTCTCGCACGTTTACTGTGTTTAACAGTGGCCTTTTGGAGACTTAAACACACATTAGAAAAGTGGCATAGAACGTGTCACAAGCTAGCCAAACCACCACCCATGCTCCCCAATCGTTGAAAGACCAACTATAAACGTCTAGGAATGTCAGAGAATGTCAGAAACGTTCAGAGGTAAAGTCTTACACACATACGCTTTGTATTACTTTGATTGGTTACAAAAGGAGGTGGACATGCATACTTGTGATCAAACACTCAATATTGTGTGAACTCTACCTTGCTTTCACACCCACATATTGCCTATATAGTCACCCCTTGTGAGCTCAGTTGAAATCACACACAAAAACGCTCCATATTCCCACATTTTGTTAAGGTTACGAGTTGATTTTTGACGAACATTTTGCCCAACGTACGAAGTGTCGAGGCGAGTCCAAGGAAACACATTTGCTCATCCTAGATCCTTGGTGTATCGTGAACCAAGCTACATAGCCCTCTTGCCCCAGCTCAACCTCTACGTCCAATTTTACCCCACCCTATTGTGGTGAGGTGAGACACTTTTGGTTCCCTTTTCAGTATATATACTTTCGTTATTTTTAGTTTTGCACATTTACTTTTTACTCATGAAATATAAACATGACACATACGTTTTATTTGACATTCTAGATACTATATATACTAACAATCGAGTACCAAAAAGTTTTGAGATTTATAATAACGTTTAAACATAAAATTGGACACGTTTAGAAAGTCATTTGGGCACTTTGAATGATTTTTCAACACTTAGTAAAATTTTGAGTAACTTTATATTTTTACAAAACAGATTCATCACATTTACTTTGACGATTTATATCGTAAAATATATTAACAAAGTGTATATAATTTTACACGTATAAGATGCTCACTATACCAACAATTAGTTCCAACCAAGATTTGACCTCAATTCAAATGTTTAAACAAATTTTTGGTCACGTTTAGAAGCTGCCTTGACCCATTCGAAGTATTGTCAACACTTAGAATATTTTTCATAAACTTGAACTGTTTTCAGAAATGGCTCTAGGCCTTACACTTTGACCTCATATTTTATTATCTAGACCAACAACACTATTATTTTTGAGCTCTATCTAATTGTACATGTTACAAAGAATCTGTAAATGTAATTTGCTCGACCTAATAAGCTCGTTTAAGCTCTTTTCAAAAGCCATTTCGTTTGAACAAAAGCTGTTTTCAAAACTCTTATAAAATAACTAAAAAGGCTTAAAAGCCCATTAAGCTTATTTTAAGCTTATGTGATAAGCTGGTCCAACAAGCTCTTTTAATATGTCATATACACCCTAAGACAAGCCCAAAACCAGGCCCAAATGTTTCATAAGCCCAACGGTCATAAAACGTTAATGGGCCTTAGTTTAGCACTCGTTAAGGCCCATTAAGTGAAAAATAGAGATTTTTAAGCTTTTAAGCAGTTTAATAAGCTAAATAAGCTATTTTGAGCTTATTTGAAAAATTAAAATGTTAAGTTTCAAGTTTGGTAACATTTGGACTATCTTTGCAAAATTTGGTTAACGAGGGACTAAAAGTGTAAACTTTGGAAACTTAGGGTCGAAACTGTAAATTCTGATTTTCTGGGTTAGAAACAGTAAATATTGAAACTTGGAGTTATTAAATGTAAATGTGGATACTGTTTGTACTTGAATTGTAAAAATCGTTAACTTTGGACTAACGGTGTAAAGTTTGACCGTTAGGGTTAAAAATGTAATTTTGGTGAAACTTAAAGGATTTTCTGTAATATTATGTTATAAAAATAATATTAATGTTTTATATATAAATGTAAGTGTATTTGATGTAAAAACTTGATGAGTTTAACTTATATATACGTTATATAATTCGCAAACTATAATTAACTTATAACGATAACGATGTTACGTTTTTCATTTTTCCTTTGAACTTTTATCGTAACTTATCGTCTACACGCTTGACTTATTCATGATGACTTTACATCGATCATCGATCAATGTACTCACAAGTTATATGTATATATAACTTTGTTTTTGAACATAAGGCATTTAAACAAACACGAGTTTTGTTCATGACTAAATGACTAATATTCGCGATAAAAACCGGACTTAGACTATCAACTAAAATTTGGCATATCTTTTAGGTTGTGTGTGAAGCCGTTGCCTAGCATCGTTGAGATTACGATACTACTACATCTACTGTACTACTAAGGTGAGTTCATAGCCCACTTTTAACTCTTTTATGTGGGGAGATACATGCTTAAAACCGAACACAAGTCTTTTATTGGTATTGATATACCGGCTGGCCGTTATTATTGCTTAAGTAGCTATTGTCAAAAGTCCCTCGATCATGAACCTTAATCACTTGTTGAGTGAACGTAAATAACTGTGGATAGATCTATTAGGGATTGACAATCCCCGTTTGGTCGTTGGAGAAAACCACCAAATGCACATTATTTTGATGACATAGGTAACTGACAAAAACCTATCTTGGGGGCATATTATTATGTTGCGTCATATTATTAAATATGATTGGCTGTTAAATCGTTGTGTGTCATGAGCTTAATGCAATAACGGATATGAACTGTTTTCAACTTGTTTGATTGCATACATTTGCAATAAATGACTATATCTTGTGTTCAACTGTTTAATTTTCAAACCTATGAATATCACTCAACTTTTGTTAACTTTTTGCATGTTTATCTCAGGAGTTAAGCATGAAGGATCTTGAAGGCACGGAGTGGGCATGTAAACCGGCACGAGCTTAAATAAATGTTTTGACGCATTTCAAATAAACTTGTTGTTTAAATTATGAAACATCTTGATGTCTTGAATATTTGGTATTTTGAATAAAAACTAACTTTAATACGTCACTTTGTGTCGTTTTCTATGATTGTGACAAGATCCTTGAAGTAATACCCCGAAAGTCTTCCGCTGTCATTATTAAGTCTTCCGCTGTTATTGACAACTTTTGGGGGTGTTACAGAAGGATGGTTAGTCAATCAAATAAAATAGGAGCTGAACGTGAGTCTAACTTGAAGACTCTCGAATAAAGAAAAGTGCTCACCAGGAGACATCCCGAATCTATCTTTACTGTTTTTTGTGTCGAGTCTGTCAGATCTGCAGTAGATGCGGCGCATCTCATCCCATAGATGCGGCGTACAACTACACATATTATATCTTTTATTTTTTTTGCATTTTTAAAACATTCTGTCAGTTTATTTAATGCGGCGCATCCCTAGTTAAGGATGCGACGCATCTTATTCTCTGATTCGTACCAATTTCAGGCTCAATACTGCGCATCCCTTTCCATAGATGCGGCGTATCGACCGACCTGATGATTTTTACAATTTTAATTTTTAATTTTTAGGTTTTATTTTTACTAACTACTAATGAATTACGCACAAGTAGTGACTTTCTTAATTCAGGTGTGTTGCAAAAGAGTATTTTATATTTTCTGTACTTTCTGTGGAAACATATTCATGGAGGATTGAACGATTCTCATCCACAAGAAAGTAGATTTTGCTTGCAAACGCATAATGGAGGATAAAACCGAGCAAATCTCAGGGGAGTTTTCCGTTCTAATTCTTTTTATTTCCTGTTTTTAAATTTTAATACAAACAACGAGGACGTTGTTTAACTTAAATGGGGGGATGGAGAATTAGAACACTTACTTGTCCTAAATTTTAAAAAATATGCTTTTATCTATACTTAATGTATCAAAAACTTAAAAAAATTTAGCATGTTTTTGTTAAATCTAAGTTGCATAGCCGCACACATAACTTTATTTGCTAAAATACTTTTGTGCATGTGACTAGTAAACTTTAGAACTTGGCTTGTATACTATTTGAGTCCATCATGATGTGTATTATTGATATAATTGGGGTGACTTGTCTAACTTGGTAAATTTCTAGGATTACACCCAAAAAGCCTATTATATGTTTCGTGTTATTAACTACCTACACTGGTTAGTTAACCCCCGTATAAAACCCTTTGTTTACTCTCATTTTTAGAGTAAGATACCCTAGAAAAACCCTCAGTGCCATTCCTTTCGTTTGATACACCTGTGTTAATTGTTTCGTTACACCTTAAACCTTAGTCTACCCTGTAGATTAATGTCCGTGGTTAGTTGATTAGGCAAAGTGTGTTTCCTTGCGTTACCTGTGTTCTTGTGCGTAAATTCATTATATTGGGTTAGGTCGGGAAATTGTACAATCCAGTTGGAGTGAAAGTAAATATTGTATAATTTAAGTCTTATTATTTTTTGTGTGTTTACTACTTTCACTATTTACCGTTATTTCTGAAGTTATGAAAAGTATAAAAAAATTATCCAGAGTTATCATTATAGTGATGTGGTAAAATTTTACACATCTTAGAATAAAAAAAATAAAAAAAAAATAAAAAATAAAAAAGAAAAAGAAAGAAGAAAAATTGGAAGTTTGTTTTAGCCAATTATGTAAAGTTTTATATTAAGTGGATGATATCGCCACTATTTGTTGTTGTACTATATTTATGGATTGAATGGGAGTTGGCCGTTATGTGAACGCCAACTAAGGTTTTTTCTTTGATTAAGAGTTTATTGAGTATAATTCGTGTTTGCTTAAAGCGTGAGTTACATGAGTCAAAAAGCGTGAGTTATTCAATAATATGAGTCTTATTCATGGGATGGTTGAGAAAGTGATTAACCAAAATTAGGACTTTAATCTATTTGTTTGTTTATTTTTTGTTTTACACCAATTTATATCCTAAACGTTATCCCTACCCAACCGTATCGTTGTATTCGTTGTTAGCTTTCGAGCATCCGGATATGATGTTGGCTAAGTGAGAATATTAAATGTATGAATAAGGTAGTGACCATCCGAGTATTAGATTAATTGACTAACGCGCCAGCAAATTAGTGTGCGAATTGTTGACCATTTGTTATGCAAATAACGCGCTAGCGATCCAAGGAGTGCACTAGTGACCATCCGTTAGCTGAAGCCTCGAAGACTCGCGCTAGCGATCTACTAAGTTTATGCAGGAGATGTTTGAATGAAGCTAGGTTTAACCCTTAAGCCTCAAAACCCTTTTTACCGCTTTAGACTTGTCACTCCTTAGCTTTAGTGGAGGAGATGTGTATCCTTTCCAAGCATATGATAGAATATTCGTCACAACTAAACAATTAAACGATTAGATCAGTTTGAATGGTGTATTTTAATTTTGTTTCTAACACGTTAAGTATTTGGTTTTGCAAATTATGATGAGACGAATAAGTGGTTAATTATAAAAATAAATTATAATATCTTTTAGGATACATTTTCATAAATTATAATCTAAAGGTTTACTTGAGGACAAGTAAAGTTCAAGTGAGGGGACATTTGATGACATCAAATAAGTACATTATATTCTCATCATTTGTCCTATATAATTGACTTGTTTCATTATATTTTATATGAGAATCGATAATTAATTGTTTACTTTAGTAATTCTCAGGTAAAAACAAGCAATTGGTGAAACTTGGCGATTTTGGACGAAAAATGGAGCAAAATGATCAAGATGGAAAGTCTACTGAAATTTTAGGATACACTATATCACATATGGTCTTTGTGGTTATATGGATCGAATGGTATAGAGAGTTAGAGAGAGAAAGAAAGATGTAGGGAGCCTTTTAGAGAGAGAAAGAACAAGAGCATATGATTACTAATGAAAAGGTCCAACCCTTCTCTTGTGTGGGAAGGGCTATTTATAGTACATGATGGATGAATGCCTCTACTAGGCTATGGAGCGGGCTAAATTTTAACTGTTTTATGTGGGGAGATACATGCTTAAAATCGAACACAAGTCTTTTATTGGTATTGATATACCGGCTGGCCGTTATTATTGCTTAAGTAGCTATTGTCAAAAGTCCCTCGATCATGAACCTTAATCACTTGTTGAGTGAACGTAAATAACTGTGGATAGATCTATTAGGGATTGATGACATAGGTAACTGACAAAAACCTATCTTGGGGGCATATTATTATGTTGCGTCATATTATTAAATATGATTGGCTGTTAAATCGTTGCGTGTCATGAGCTTAATGCAATAACGGATATGAACTATTTTCAACTTGTTTGATTGCATACATTTGCAATAAATGACTATATCTTGTGTTCAACTGTTTAATTTTCAAACCTATGAATATCACTCAACTTTTGTTAACTTTTTGCATGTTTATCTCAGGAGTTAAGCATGAAGGATCTTGAAGGCACGGAGTGGGCATGTAAACCGGCACGGGCTTAAATAAATGTTTTGACGCATTTCAAATAAACTTGTTGTTTAAATTATGAAACATCTTGATGTCTTGAATATTTGGTATTTTGAATAAAAACTAAACTTTAATACGTCACTTTGTGTCGTTTTCTATGATTGTGACAAGATCCTTGAAGTAATACCCCGAAAGTCTTCCGCTGTCATTATTAAGTCTTCCGCTGTTATTGAAAACTTTTGGGGGTATTACAGAAGGATGGTTAGTCAATCAAATAAAATAGGAGCTGAACGTGAGTCTAACTTGAAGACTCTCGAATAAAGAAAAGTGCTCACCAAGAGACAACCCGAATCTATCTTTACTGTTTTTTGTGTCGAGTCTGTCAGATCTGCAGTAGATGCGGCGCATCTCATCCCATAGATGTGGCGTACAACTACACAGATTATATCTTTTATTTTTTTGCATTTTTTAAACATTCTGTCAGTTTATTTAATGCGGCGCATCCCTAGTTAAGGATGCGACGCATCTTATTCTCTGATTCGTACCAATTTCAGGCTCAATACTGCGCATCCCTTTCCATAGATGCGGCGTATCGACCGACCTGATGATTTTTACAATTTTATTTTTTAATTTTTAGGTTTTATTTTTACTAACTACTAATGAATTACGCACAAGTAGTGACTTTCTTAATTCAGGTGTGTTGCAAAAGAGTATTTTATATTTTCTGTACTTTCTGTGGAAACATATTCATGGAGGATTGAACGCTTCTCATCCACAAGAAAGTAGATTTTGCTTGCAAACGCATAATGGAGGATAAAACCGAGCAAATCTCAGGGGAGTTTTCCGTTCTAATTCTTTTTATTTCCTGTTTTTAAATTTTAATACAAACAACGAGGACGTTGTTTAACTTAAATGGGGGGATGGAGAATTAGAACACTTACTTGTCCTAAATTTTCAAAAATATGCTTTAATCTATACTTAATGTATCAAAAACTTAAAAAAATTTAGCATGTTTTTGTTAAATCTAAGTTGCATAGCCGCACACATAACTTTATTTGCTAAAATATTTTTGTGCATGTGACTAGTAAACTTTAGAACTTGGCTTGTATACTATTTGAGTCCATCATGATGTGTATTATTGATATAATTGGGGTGACTTGTCTAACTTGGTAAATTTCTAGGATTACACCCAAAAAGCCTATTATATGTTTCGTGTTATTAACTACCTACACTGGTTAGTTAACCCCCGTATAAAACCCTTTGTTTACTCTCATTTTTAGAGTAAGATACCCTAGAAAAACCCTCAGTGCCATTCCTTTCGTTTCATACACCTGTGTTAATTGTTTTGTTACACCTTAAACCTTAGTCTACCCTGTAGATTAATGTCCGTGGTTAGTTGATTAGACAAAGTGTGTTTCCTTGCGTTACCTGTGTTCTTGTGCGTAAATTCATTATATTGGGTTAGGTCGGGAAATTGTACAATCCAGTTGGATTGAAAGTAAATATTGTATAATTTAAGTCTTATTATTTTTCGTGTGTTTACTACTTTCACTATTTACCGTTATTTCTGAAGTTATGAAAAGTATAGAAAAATTATCCAGAGTTATCATTATAGTGATGTGGTAAAATTTTACACATCTTAGTATAAAAGAAAGAAGAAAAATTGGAAGTTTGTTTTAGCCAATTATGTAAAGGTTTATATTAAGTGGATGATATCGCCACTATTTGTTGTTGTACTATATTTATGGATTGAATGGGAGTTGGCCGTTATGTGAACGCCAACTAAGGTTTATTCTTTGATTAAGAGTTTATTGAGTATAATTCGTGTTTACTTAAAGCGTGAGTTACATGAGTCAAAAAGCGTGAGTTATTCAATAATATGAGTCTTATTCATGGGATGGTTGAGAAAGTGATTAACCAAACTTAGGACTTTAATCTATTTGTTTGTTTATTTTTTATTTTACACCAATTTATATCCTAAACGTTATCCCTACCCAACCGTATCGTTGTATTCGTTGTTAGCTTTCGAGCATCCGGATATGATGTTGGCTAAGTGAGAATATTAAATGTATGAATAAGGTAGTGACCATCCAAGTATTAGATTAATTGACTAACGCGCCAGCAATTTAGTGTGCGAATTGTTGACCATTTGTTATACAAATAACGCGCTAGCGATCCAAGGAGTGCACTAGTGACCATCCGTTAGTTGAAGCCTCGAAGACTCGCGCTAGCGATCTACTAAGTTTATGCAGGAGATGTTTGAACGAAGCTAGGTTTAACCCTTAAGCCTCAAAACCCTTTTTACCGCTTTAGACTTGTCACTCCTTAGCTTTAGTGGAGGAGATGTGTATCCTTTCCAAGCATATGATAGAATATTCGTCACAACTAAACAATTAAACGATTAGATCGGTTTGAATGGTGTATTTTAATTTTGTTTCTAACACGTTAAGTATTTGGTTTTGCAAATTATGATGAGACGAATAAGTGGTTAATTATAAAAATAAATTATAATATCTTTTAGGATACATTTTCATAAATTATAATCTAAAGGTTTACTTGAGGACAAGTAAAGTTCAAGTGAGGGGACATTTGATGACATCAAATAAGTACATTATATTGTCATCATTTGTCCTATATAATTGACTTGTTTTATTATATTTTATATGAGAATCGATAATTAATTGTTTACTTTAGTAATTCTCAGGTAAAAACAAGCAATTGGTGAAACTTGGCGATTTTGGACGAAAAATGGAGCAAAATGATCAAGATGAAAAGTCTACTGAAATTTTAGGATACACTATATCACATATGGTCTTTGTGGTTATATGGATCGAATGGTATAGAGAGTTAGAGAGAGAAAGAAAGATGTAGGGAGCCTTTTAGAGAGAGAAAGAACAAGAGCATATGATTACTAATGAAAAGGTCCAACCCTTCTCTTGTGTGGGAAGGGCTATTTATAGTACATGATGGATGAATGCCTCTACTAGGCTATGGAGCGGGCTGACAGAGGGTAAAAGACCCGACCCGACACCACGAATACTAACTAATAGTAGACTACGTTTTAACTAATATACTAAATACTACGAGCTACACGATGCTTAACAATACTTGGGGTGACCGAGTCTTCAGTCAAAAAAACGTATTCCTAACAATCTCCCCCTAAGGGAGGTCACCTCGGAAATTAAATCTTGAATTCCAGCATTAAGATCTTTGTAGATATCTTTGTAGCTCGCAGTTGTTGATTCTTCATTGTAACGAACTTTGTGCTTTCAGCAGCGGACTCGAGATGACTTGTTTGATGAGTAGGATGATCTTTGGCATTGCTTCGTGTTCATCATCCAAATGAGTACCTTCAAGTAATCTTTGAGTAGAAGTGTCTCTATTGTGATGTTGCGACTATCTTTGTGTTGTCATGCTCGCACTTTTCTGGATCATGATCTTCTGCATCAGAGTTGTGGAAGCACAGTTGAAGCCCATTCCATGATCATGATTTCTTTGGATTTGATGTTGAAGTGTGAGCATGAGGTGATGAATTGGCATCTTTTCTGCAATCAGCAACAACCGCCAACTTCCTTGTCTCTGGTGGGAATACGCCTTTCCAACATGCTCATAACCATTTTGTTGAGTGAATCTCCATGGTTATGTAGGTCTGAATGCTCCTTTTAGTTGTTGGTATGAGCATGTGGAACTAGAGTGATGGTGGTGAAAGTGACAAGGTTGGTATGTTGAGCTGCATGAAAATTTGTTAGTAATAAACATACCAGTACTTACATGTTCGGACTTCGAGATCGTCAACAGCATAGTGTGAAGACTTTCTCTAATCCTTACCAAGGCCGTTCCTAATCGGATACCCTCGAAAGAGCTTTCACTGACATACCGAAGTACACCAACGATTAGGTGAGTCGATGGAGATCACCCCACGAATGTAGACCTTTTAGAACACCACCGCGAACACTAAGCGTAATCCACGAGAGATTACCGAAGTGACCTGCTGTCAGGCTGTTTGATATTGACCTTGGCAGGAGTTTCCACTCAATCACTGGGAAATACATATGTATATTCCCTCATAAGTGTTCTTGGCAGATTGCTAAGATCTGCGAAGGACTCAAAATATTACATCTGGTGTCCTTGATGTTGAACAACCAGTGTAGAAGGATTAAGTGTTCCTAAGAGATCTTTTGATGCATCTCGTGGCTCTAGACTCGATAAGTGCAATTTGGTTATCCTATGCGGAGACTGGGGAGGGGTCTCCTGCTTCAATATCAACCATCTCTAAGAGATGTGTTGATAGATTACACCGGTTCCCCGTGAGAATGAAACAAGCTCTTTTAAGAGAACTTGAGTGGCTGGAAGGTTTAGTGCAGTGCGTCACTGGGTCCATGACGTCTTGTCTTTAATACCGGTGTTACCTTAATAACAACCAGTAGCAAATAAGTTGAACCCGGTTTCTGCCCTAAGGTTGAATAATTGGAGGGATATTTCTTTTCACCCTTTCTCATTTCATTTCTTTTTAATTCTTCAACCCCTTCAGTGCTTACCGAGAATTCATTACTAGAACCTTGTTAGGTTTGTTCCAGTCCTAGCTTAATCTCAGTCGGCACTCTTCCCTTTCTCACTTTTCTCCTTTTTTCAATCAATCCTAAGGACTTCTATTCTATCTATTGGATTGTCCCTGGGAAGATCCCTCCGGTTCTGGTGGATCATGGGAGCACATACCCAACCTTACCATCCTTATAACTCCATGCATTAATGTAAAAGTGATCAGTCTTTTGGTATCTTTCCACAATCACCATTTAACCAAATCATTGATAATTCTCTCAAAGTGTTTATGATTAAGAAACACGTTTTGTTAACACTTTGAGAGTTTTGTAGTTTTTCAAATGCTCCCCCTTAACATGTGCTCATAGGTTTTTGATTGAAATTTGCACATGTCGGGGTGAGTTGCACTTTTGAATTGATCCACTCTTAATAGACATATACCCTAGGGACACGTTTACGTTGCTTAGTTAAAGGGATCCATTATCAGCTTTTAGGTNACTTACATGTTCGGACTTCGAGATCGTCAACAGCATAGTGTGAAGACTTTCTCTAATCCTTACCAAGGCCGTTCCTAATCGGATACCCTCGAAAGAGCTTTCACTGACATACCGAAGTACACCAACGATTAGGTGAGTCGATGGAGATCACCCCACGAATGTAAACCTTTTAGAACACCACCGCGAACACTAAGCGTAATCCACGAGAGTTTACCGAAGTGACCTACTGTCAGGCTGTTTGATGTTGACCTTGGCAGGAGTTTCCACTCAATCACTGGGAAATACATATGTATATTCCCTCATAAGTGTTATTGGCAGATTGCTAAGATCTACGAAGGACTCAAAATATTACATCTGGTGTCCTTGATGTTGAACAACCAGTGTAGAAGGATTAAGTGTTCCTAAGAGATCTTTTGATGCATCTCGTGGCTCTAGACTCGATAAGTGCAATTTGGTTATCCTATGCGGAGACTGGGGACGGGTCTCCTGCTTCAATATCAACCATCTCTAAGAGATGTGTTGATAGATTACACCGGTTCCCCGTGAGAATGAAACAAGCTCTTTTAAGAGAACTTGAGTGGCTGGAAGGTTTAGTGCAGTGCGTCACTGGGTCCATGACGTCTTGTCTTTAATACCGGTGTTACCTTAGTAACAACCAGTAGCAAATGAGTTGAACCCGGTTTCTGCCCTAAGGTTGAATAATTGGAGGGATATTTCTTTTCACCCTTTCTCATTTCATTTCTTTTTAATTCTTCAACCCCTTCAGTGCTTACCGAGACTTCATTACTAGAACCTTGTTGGGTTTGTTCCAGTCCTAGCTTAATCTCAGTCGGCACTCTTCCCTTTCTCACTTTTCTCCTTTTTTCAATCAATCCTAAGGACTTCTATTCTATCTATTGGATTGTCCCTGGGAAGATCCCTCCAGTTCTGGTGGATCATGGGAGCACATACCCAACCTTACCATCCTTATAACTCCATGCATTAATGTAAAAGTGATCGGTCTTTTGGTATCTTTCCACAATCGCCATTTAACTAAATCATTGATAATTCTCTCAAAGTGTTTATGATTAAGAAACACGTTTTGTTAACACTTTGAGAGTTTTGTAGTTTTTCAAATGCTCCCCCTTAACATGTGCTCATAGGTTTTTGATTGAAATTTGCACATGTCAGGGTGAGTTGCACTTTTGAATTGATCCACTCTTAATAGACATATACCCTAGGGACACGTTTACGTTGCTTAGTTAAAGGGATCCATTATCAGCTTTTAGGTGATAACTAGCCCTAATAAGTAACTTAAAGTTGTTAACATTCCTTAAAAAGGAAGTTAGACCCGTCAAAGTATACATCTAAGAAGAGCTTCTCGAAACGGTTGGATAGATCCTTTCGAATTCTAACGTTTGTGTTTCTTCAATTCATGAGTCAAATCTGAGCCACGCTCAAATGGGATGCCAAACCTTTTATTCATCACAAACCATTTTGCTCCCCCTCAATATGTGCATTGGTTTAAGTTTAAAATTTAAAAACCTTAAAAATTTTAGCACATACGGGAGAGCGTACATTATAGTCCAAAAACATCACATTGTAAATCAGATTTCATATTTAAATCACATTCTCTCCCCCGATCTAAAAATATCAAATCATTTGAGATTTTGTGATCCCATTTGATTTAAATGAGTTTAGAGAAAAAAAATGGGAGAAAATGTGGTAAATTTTTAACATGTACTAATTTTTGAGACACTTTTTCACTGCTGCTGGTGCACAAAGTTTAGAAAGGTGCAGAAATTTTGAACAAATACGCTCCCCCTCAATTAATGACCCGTTTTCTATTTAAAGAGCTGTAGTCATTAAGTTAAGCGGCAAGGTATTTGTGAAAATTTAAGTCCAATAGCCACCTTGTAAACCACAAAAACTCTCTTGAAGAGTCATAAAAGAGAGAGATTTTGGGATGAAAGAAGACTTCTCTTCTTTATCAAGAAATGATGCACTGAAGCATACATCATTTCGGAGAAACATGGATATAACGTAATCCATGCCCGAGTGAACTTCACCCGGTGAGAGGAACAACCGTCTTTTTGGCGACATGTTTTCCCCATAGATAAGAGCGGGTTGCTATATGAAGTAATAGCAAGCCATAAGACATGTTTTAACTGGTTAATTTACCTTCTACTCAAGCTTCATTTAATATTCCGTGACATTATTGAATGACATTTCTAGAATCTTAAATGTTATCGATAAGCAGAAGAAATGCCTAGGGTGAAACTATTTTTGGTATTTTTGTGCTTTTCAGATTTTTATGGTTTTTCTAGGTTTTATATTTTTGTGTTTACTTTTTGGTTTTAAGGAATATGTACAAGGATATGTGAAGCGAATCCATTACTCGTCACTTTCTTCCTGAAGACTTTTGAGTGACTCACGAGTAATACTCTTCATTCCAAGGCGCGGGAGAATGAACTGAAACCGTTCTCTGGGAAGTGCCTTAGAGAAGATGTCAGCCAGCTGAAACTCTGTCCTCACAAAGTAAAGTTCCACAATCCCCTTTTCCACTTGTTCCCTGATGAAATGATGTCGAATATCAACGTGCTTTGATCTAGTGTGCTGGACGTTGTTGCAGCAAAGAGCAATTGCACTTTTGTTGTCACAGTACATCGGAATTTTGTTGTACACAAAGCCATAGTCAGACAATTGAGACCTCATCCAAAGGATTTGAGCACAACAAGATGACATGGCAATGTATTCAGCCTCAGTGGAGGAGATCGATGTACTCATTTGCCTCTTTGATGACCAGCTAACAAGCTTATCTCCTAGAAATTGAGCACCACCTGAAGTACTTCGACGAGTATCTTGACACCCCGCATGATCAGCATCAGAGTAGGCAGTGAGAGCCATAGCAGTGTCTTTAGGATACCAAAGACCCATGTGAATAGTCCCTTGAAGGTACCTGAAGACTCTTTTGACTGCTTCTAAGTGCTTTTTGGTGGGTTTGGATTGATAGCGAGCACACATGCAAACAACAAATAGAAGATCTGGCCTACTAGCAGTGAGGTACATTAAGGATCCAATCATGCTGCGGTACTTAGTTTGGTCAACTGGAGTCCCCACAACATCCTCATCCAATTTAGATCTCTCTACCATCGGAGTGTCAACTGAGTCACATGATTCAAATCAAAATTTCTTCAAGATTTCAGCAGCATTCTTTGATTGATTAATGAAGATGCCGTTGGGATTTTGAGAAATTTGTAACCCCTAGAAAAATGACATTTGCCCCATCATGGACATTTGGAATTCGGTACTCATCTCTTGTGAAAAATGATCACATTCCAAAGGATCAGAAGAAGCGAAGATAATGTCATCTACATAGATCTGAACATGGAGTAGATGCTTGCCCGACTTTCTGGTAAACAGTGTAGGATCAAAAACACCCTTTGTGAATTTTTTGGCTAGAAGGAATTTGGATAGAGTGTCATACCATGCTCTGGGTGCCTGTTTAAGTCCATACAGTGCCTTCTTCAAGCGATAGACATGATTAGGACGTTCAGGATCCACAAATCCTTCAGGTTGACTTACATATACCACTTCCTTTAAGTGACCATTAAGAAATGCAGTCTTTACATCCATTTGATAGACAATCATATTCTGACTAGCTGCATTTGCAAGAAAAATCCTGATGGCCTCAATTCTAGCCACGGGTGCAAATGATTCTTCAAAGTCTATACCCTCTTCTTGTCTGTATCCTTTGGCTACTAGCCGAGCCTTGTTTTTTAGAACTTCACCATATTCATCAAGCTTCACTTTGAAAATCCACTTGAGAGCGATAATCATAGCACAGTCTGGAGGAGGCACTAATTCCCATACANTAATGAAGATGCCGTTGGGATTTTGAGAAATTTGTAACCCCTAGAAAAATGACATTTGCCCCATCATGGACATTTGGAATTCGGTACTCATCTCTTGTGAAAAATGATCACATTCCAAAGGATCAGAAGAAGCGAAGATAATGTCATCTACATAGATCTGAACATGGAGTAGATGCTTGCCCGACTTTCTGGTAAACAGTGTAGGATCAAAAACACCCTTTGTGAATTTTTTGGCTAGAAGGAATTTGGATAGAGTGTCATACCATGCTCTGGGTGCCTGTTTAAGTCCATACAGTGCCTTCTTCAAGCGATAGACATGATTAGGACGTTCAGGATCCACAAATCCTTCAGGTTGACTTACATATACCACTTCCTTTAAGTGACCATTAAGAAATGCAGTCTTTACATCCATTTGATAGACAATCATATTCTGACTAGCTGCATTTGCAAGAAAAATCCTGATGGCCTCAATTCTAGCCACGGGTGCAAATGATTCTTCAAAGTCTATACTCTCTTCTTGTCTGTATCCTTTGGCTACTAGCCGAGCCTTGTTTTTTAGAACTTCACCATATTCATCAAGCTTCACTTTGAAAATCCACTTGAGAGCGATAATCATAGCACAGTCTGGAGGAGGCACTAATTCCCATACACCAAGTTGGTCAAATTCATGAATTTCATCTTGCATTGCCGTAAACCAGGATGCTTTAGTCAAAGCTTCTTTAAAGTCCTTCGGCTCAGCTTTAGACAGTATGGAGTTGAAGAAGCACCATAAGGCATCTGTGGCAAGTTGTCTACGTGTGGATACAGGGCGAGATGAATTTCCAATGATGTTGTCGATTGGGTGATTGTTTTTCCATTTTCTGAAATGCTCATGAAGTTGAAGATTGAGGACTGATGTAGCCGTATTTGAGTCTTCCGAAGAGGTTGCCACATTGGATGGTTCAGGAGCAAAGATGTTGACAAATGGTTCATCAGGTGGTTGAGCAAAGGGGTTCACTTCAAAAGAATTATCAGATGCAGCTCCTTGAGGTACTGAAGAAGGTTGATCGCTGAGAGTGGGTTGAGTATGACTGGATGATGGAGCATTTTGACTAAGGGAGATGGAGACAGAAGGCCCATTTAAATGTTGAGGTGCATCATTAGGAGCAGCAGCTTCAGGACCAATGACTTGCAGTTCTGGCTCGACTATCTGTTGAGGTTCAAAATACTCATCATACATTGGATCGAATAACTTCTTCAAGTCCTCACTAGTGGGTGGCACATAAGGAACATTTGTAGTGGAAGAATGTACAAGTCCTGAGCTAATTGGTCCAGGAGTCAAAAGATTAGATGCGGGTCCAGAACTGGAGTGTTCAGGAGCCGTGTGCTCAGACAGCTCATCAAACATGACATGAATGGTTTCCATGATTTGTCGGGTTCTTTTGTTGTAGATTCGATAACCCTTCTTATTTGGTGCGTAACCAACAAAAATTCCAATATCAGCTTTTGCCTTCAGCTTTCCCAAGTCTTCACTATCGTTAGTTGGGTAGCATAATGCACCAAACACTCGAAGAAATGATAGATGAGGTTTTCTCTCGTGCACTAGCTCATAGGAAATGCCTTCTTCAAGCGATAGACATGATTAGGACGTTCAGGATCCACAAATCCTTCAGGTTGACTTACATATACCACTTCCTTTAAGTGACCATTAAGAAATGCAGTCTTTACATACATTTGATAGAAAATCATATTCTGACTAGCTGCATTTGCAAGAAAAATCCTGATGGCCTCAATTCTAGCCACGGGTGCAAATGATTCTTCAAAGTCTATACCCTCTTCTTGTCTGTATCCTTTGGCTACTAGCCGAGCCTTGTTTTTTAGAACTTCACCATATTCATCAAGCTTCACTTTGAAAATCCACTTGAGAGCGATAATCATAGCACAGTCTGGAGGAGGCACTAATTCCCATACACCAAGTTGGTCAAATTCATGAATTTCATCTTGCATTGCCGTAAACCAGGATGCTTTAGTCAAAGCTTCTTTAAAGTCCTTTGGCTCAGCTTTAGACAATATGGAGTTGAAGAAGCACCATAAGGCATCTGTGGCAAGTTGTCTACGTGTGGATACAGGGCGAGATGGATTTCCAATGATGTTGTCGATTGGGTGATTGTTTTTCCATTTTCTGAAATGCTCATGAAGTTGAAGATTGAGGACTGATGTAGCCGTATTTGAGTCTTCTGAAGAGGTTGCCACATTGGATGGTTCAGGAGCAAAGATGTTGACAAATGGTTCATCAGGTGGTTGAGCAAAGGGGTTCACTTCAAAAGAATTATCAGATGCAGCTCCTTGAGGTACTGAAGAAGGTTGATCGCTGAGAGTGGGTTGAGTATGACTGGATGATGGAGCATTTTGACTAAGGGAGATGGAGACAGAAGGCCCATTTAAATGTTGAGGTGCATCATTAGCAGCAGCAGCTTCAGGACCAATGACTTGCGGTTCTGGCTCGACTATCTGTTGAGGTTCAAAATACTCATCATACATTGGATCGAATAACTTCTTCAAGTCCTCACTAGTGGGTGGCACATAAGGAAAATTTGTAGTGGAAGAATGTACAAGTCCTGAGCTAATTGGTCCAGGAGTCAAAAGATTAGATGCGGGTCCAGAACTGGAGTGTTCAGGAGCCGTGTGCTCAGACAACTCATCAAACGTGGCATGAATGGTTTCCATGATTTGTCGGGTTCTTTTGTTGTAGATTCGACACTACTAGAAAATCTGGCATCAGCAACGAAAGTTTGCATCGCTACTTCGTCACTAAAGCCTTTCAACGACGGAATGGTTACCGATATATTCCGTCACAAAAAAGGGCCTCGCAAAATTTTAGCTACAAGTTTAGCGACAAAAGTTTTGGAGCTTCGGCGACGGATTATCGATCACCAACCCCTCGCTAGAGCCTTTATAAAGTTACCTAAATTAACTTTGATTCGACCATAAAGTGATGGCTTAGCGACAAACCTTGTTGTCGCTAACAATAACGACGAAGCAGTCACTAATCCTTTTCCAATAATCGGCCTACTATTTTGTTGTTAATCCGTCGCTCCTAGAGACGGATATATTTGTCGTTAATCCACCGCTAAAAGTATTGTCTCAAAACCGTCACTAACAATTTGTTGCTTAAATCAACACCATTTCATAGCATGTTTGATCAAATCCATCTCTAATTTGTCACGATTTTAAAATCTTTTAATGATAAAATATGTCGCTAATCAAGATGTCACACAAAACTTTTTCACGAAATTTCTGAGCCGTGAGCGATCCCCAGTCATATGTTTTGTGCGGCCTGAGTCCAAATACCAAAGGACGATTTGTACGACCTGCATTTGAAACCAGATAGATATGGATAACTGAAAAACGTGGATCCCCAAACACAAGTGGGATCCAATTGGTTAGCACAAGCATAATTACTTAAGACAGAAGAGGAAGGTTAAGTGGTATCATTAGACATATCTTTACTCGTGGATGCACTAGACCTATGGTTATCGCATTGTGTTCTCAGAGGAAGAGTCCTACCAGTTTCCTTCCATACCCTAACATTGGAAAGCCTAAAATTGGGCAGTTAAGTTAAGGGGCATTGACTTCCTAAAGTGAACTTTCTTCCAGTGGTTCTCCAATGATAGCCAACAGTAGAGAACTTCCTTCCTGTTGCTTTCCAAACACGTTTTTTCATTTTATGATTCAAAGCATTATAGACTGGGAGTAATTTAGAAGCATTCAAAAATGTCTTAACACACTCATCATGATTACTAGAAATTAAACAGTCATTACAGATCTTACAAGTAGCATCAGAATTTGAATTAATTACAGTACGCCTAGAGCTAATACTTCCTTTGAGCACTCTTAGCTGGCGAAGTCCTATCATTCCTTGTATTGCAACTAGGCTTTGACACGCTAGCTTTAGTGTCAATGTTTACTCCTGTAGAATTAATGACGGGAACATTAGATCGTGGTACTGCTGCTTGATTTCGGGTAAGCGGTGTGTTAAGTTCAGATGATGTCAAAGGCACATTAAAGGCAACATGCTTGTTTTTATCCTTAGAGGACGGATCACTAAGTTTATCACGCATGCTAACAGCTTTGGGACATGTACCAGTGGCATAATCTAAGAGTTCATATGATCTATTGGTGAGGTAATAAACATCAAGGATGGTATTATCAGCAGGTCTCACCATTCTAACCTCTTCAATGGTCTCACAAAGCATGTCAAGGCAATCCTTAAGATACCTAAGGTACTCACTATGGACTAGCGCATTATTCCTAAAGGGGATATGATAGGGATATTTATGGCATCACATGCATATCTTTTAGATTTACAGACCTTGGAGAGAATGCTATCACATGTAGTGACAGGCATTTTCCCTTTCACCTGAGTCTTTAGATTCTCAATTTCTTTTAACAAAGACGTTATTTTTTCATTGGTTTTATCACGTGTGATCTTAATCGAATCATGTAACTCTTTGTAATGTTGTTTGACTTTTAAGTTTTCAGCTTGAAAGCAATCATTTTCATGTTTGAGTTGATTGATGATGTTTTGAAGTTGAAAATTCTGAGAATCTAAAGACGGAAGTTTCTGGGATTCAATCACATCACTCTTATTAGACTTCAATTAGGCAACTTGAGCCCTCAACTTTTGAATCGTGTTAGTGTGAGCTTGAATTTTTAATTGCAAATTGAGATTATTAACTTCTAATTTCGAAAAATTCCTGACCATGTTATC
>LBNU01007802.1:15299-20299 GCA_014162995.1 Artemisia annua
TCATTTCAACATATATTTTCCTTATTTCGAGGGATTTTCACTATTAATTTACCTCCCTAATCTACCTCCTTGTGTTTCTCCCGAATTAGTTGAAAAAAAATTTCGAAATCTTACTAAAAGTAGTGATGTTTCCACGTGTCATTCTTTTAGAATTTTGGGAGAGTTTTTGCATCTAAAAATAGCAATCACACTTGTTCTATATATAGGTTGAGATATAATAATTTATAAAAGCTACAAACTGTTTAGAGTTGTGTATATGTCTGTTATTATTTCAAAAGGTTGAAGCATCTTTTCAAGGGCGTTTTACTATTTCTCCGCTTATGAAATGTCAAGCTGACAGATAGTCCTTGTGTTGCGAAGAGCTTCACTAGGTGAAATGTCACGAATAAACAAAATGTAGTATTTTTGCGTACTTTTAGTAGACCGCATCCCTGCTCATTCCGTGCCGGAGCCCGAGGCAATCCGCCCGCAGTTCCTGATCCGGAGCCCGAGGCAAATCCACCCGCTGTGCCCGAATAGAGATCGTAACAAATGCTTGGTGAAGATTGAAACCGAGAGTGTATATGACTCAAATTTGGAGTGGTTTTCTAGCTTTTGGAACTCCCTTTTCTTTCATGTATTTTCATACTACTTTCTTGCTAGTTCTTTAACGCATATACCAATTCCGGTAAAATATCTAGTACGATAAATCATAATTTTTGACATATGAAATTTATATCACATAAAGAAAAACAACAAAAGCATGATCAATCAATGTAGTGTTTTAAGGTACAACCTGCACCCATGCCATTATTTTATGTGTACTAGGTTTTAAGGTAGAATCGAGTATTAGTATTTTCTTAAGATTTTGATCTAAGGATATTCTTCAATAAATATAATATTAGTGATCAAACATTAATTATTTGTTAAGGCTGTGTTTCTTTTTTATTTTTTGCCTCTTAACAGCCTCTGAATGGGCACTGTGTCTGAATCGGTCAGACATTTTGATGTTCAGACCGTTTGTTTTTTATTTTCCGTTCAGACGCGTTCAGATGCAGTAAGATCTTAATGGTTTAGACTTGAGAGGGGTGTCTGAATGCATCTTGTTGCCTCTTGCTGACACAAATAAAAACCCAAAAAAAAATAGTACGAGCAAGCAAATGTGCGGTTCAAACATGAGTTTTTTTTCCCGTTCAGATGCGGTCAGATTCAGACATTTACGCATCAGATTCAGATTCAGATGTGCGGTTCAGATTCAGATTCAGACCCTCTTAACAAACAAACACCACCTAACTCTAACAATCTATTGACTCTGATTACCTTAGCCAATTATTTGACTTATAAGTCAACATAGGAATATGCATGCTTTTGACTTATATTATTATACTGCAATAATTCATTTATAAGTCAACCTAGGAATATGATTTTGACTTCTATTGTACTGCAATAATTCATATTTTTTACTGTTTTGTGAATTTTAGATCAACTGACTTGACTATATGTCAATCATAGAGGCTTCTGCGCGTCCACTCCGTGTTGATGTTTATTTAGTAAAATTTATTTTGTACTAGCTAAGAGAACAATTTGTTCCTTTTTTTTCTATATTTTATTATTACATAATTCAGCAATAATTTATTCTCGGATCATGGATATAGATGGACTTTATTTTATAAAATGTGAACAATTCATTACGATGTCCAATGTTCAGGTACTCAAGGCAAGTGCTTTGTACATCCCTTTCCATCTCTTGAGACTACACTTTTCTAGTCATCTTACATTTGCCAAAATTCGAAAAACAATTGTAGTATGATGAAACAATTGAGATGATTAAAAATATTCTTAGTTGAATGTCTAAATTTATGTGTTAGTCTTCTGTTGTTGTAGCAAAAGAACTCATTTTCTTATAAACCAATCAAAATTTGTGTGACAAATAAGTCGAACAGTCGAAATGAAGTAGTCGTGTAAGAAAAGTGCTAGAGCTTAGTATATTAACTCACCATGTATTTCAGGTGCAAAAAAGTGACGTGATAAAAAAAGGATTAAAAAGTTAGATGATGTTTTTGAACTCGACAATCCGCTTTAAGAAGAGTCATAAACACTATTTGTAGTTTCGAGAGTTAGAACCAACAAGTAATGATGAAGAACCTTTTTATGGCAATCCAAATGTTCCTTTTTATAGCAATCAATAAGTTGGAGTCATAAGTGTTTGGGGTTATGAGCCCAGAACATGGTAAAATAATCAATAGCCTAGCTACGTACCAAATTAATGGTTATCGGATATCACTTGAAATCGTGTTAATTATCACTTTCCAAAGTAAACTATTCGACCCTAATGCTTGGGTATCACGAATATCTACTTTGGATAAAACCAAATGTTTGTTATTGAATTAGGCACAATTCAACAACCCTTGCGTATTATAGTGTTTATGTTTTCTGTGTATATTTCATGCTCAACATAATTCCTCTTAAATAGGAAAGTACTCGTGGCTAGTCAAATGAAATTATGAGAATTAATCGGCCCATTAATCTCCACATAATTACCCCCATTATAGCCAAAGATAGTGGTTACATGACCAATTAAACGTGGTCATAAGAGCAGATATAACTATCATTTAAATAGGTCAAAACAGGTACATTATCTGCTTAGCAGCAGAGTCAGCAGCAGAATCAGCTAGCAGCAGGATCAGCTGGCAGCAGAATCCTAGCAGCAGATTCACAACACTAGCAGCAGAATCAGATTCATGCATCAGCAGAATCAGATTCACACTAGCACAACCACTATTGAGTCAGAGTAATCAGAGACTTGATGGGCGTACACTCCGTACCTCCAAACCTATTTCAAGTATGATTTGATCCCTCAAGTGCACTAAATTTTTCCAACAATAAGTTGGTTAGCGTTACCAATTTGGAAGGGTGAAAGAGATTCCGCGATGGATACAGGAACACATGATCTGGATGGGTGAAGAGATATCATAAATGACATGACACCCTAAAACCTCCTAATAATGTAATATTTTTAGTTATAAAAAAAGCTAATACTTAACCTCACTTCAAGGATTAGCCCCACTTTTAATATGCCAACAGAGTCTTTATGCTCAAAATCCTGATTTTTATACTTTGATGTATTTATAAAAAATAAAACAGTCAGCTAACAACAGAACAATTGATGCCTTGGTTTAGTGGCTGGTCGTTGGTTCGATTCCTAGAAATATATTTGCTGTTAGAAATTTAATGTTATCAATCTCTATTAGAAAAGTTTTTGTTATCCTACAATTGATATGTGTTATCTCTGTTAGAAAATTAGTTCGATTCCTAGAAATGACTTATAATTATAAGTTTACGAAGCCTAGTCGTTTAGAATGCGACTCTTATGTGGGCGTTTAACCACAAATGAGGAATCATTTTTAGGCTGCCAAAGAACCCAAATCGTGGATTGGTCCACAACATCCAACACGGTGTTGAGACAGGGAGATAGGCTTGTTCGGCTTTAACGGGATTAGACAACCTTGAGGTTTCCGGGTTGAAGATTGTCAAGCTTGCATGATATCAGAATTCATTTATTATGCAAAAGATAATTTACAACTTGCCAATATGCTATATTGCCAATAGATACCTTCAATAGAAAATTATTTATATTCAAGAACAATGAAAAGTTACAAATTCCATAAGTTATCAATGAAGTACGGTTACTTTGTAGATGCTAAACACTAAGAAACTGTGTTATGCATCTTTGAAGGGTATAAATATAATTTTGTATTTACAAGAGTTTCCATACTTTGCCCCCATTCATGTTAAATTTTTTAAGCCTACCAAAAAACATAACTAAAATCAGAATTAGTTTTCCTCCGTCGCTCCATTTTCCCGAGAAACCATACAACTTGTTTTCGCAAATGCCATCTTGTTTCAGCCGATAGTCGCAATTGTAGCCGGTAGTGAACCCCACGTTTCCATATGCACTGCGATTGGTTCAAGTACATAAGTTTTAAACTTCAGAATTTTAAAAATGGCAAGGGGTCTTGAATTTAAGTATCATCTTATAGTTTGCATGGTTCAGAAGTATATATAATTACCATAAGCTTAAAGTTATGTACATATCTAATAAGCATACATCTACTTGACACTTACCAAAATAAAGAAAGGGCGTATAAATATATATTGATAGATTTAAATGTTAGAGTTTATGTATCCATTAAGCATATATGCACTTGACACTTTACTTAATAATGAGAAGATTAAATATCCGATTCTATATATTTTGATAGTGTTATAACTCTGTACACGGCTCACTAAAAGGAACTATACCATGTGATCACGAAATTAATATCATGAAACGTTGATAGGACTTCGAAATAACTATTTTTTAGTTTTTCTAGTAATCATGAATTAGAATCTTGGTCGATGATTGAGGCTAATGTGAACCTAATTATTTTCATTAAGTATTTTAAGCATTTACTATTTTATAGTAATACAAATATAATAACTTGAACTTTTTAATATATAAAGACAAAGCAATCTTTTTCGTCATATAAACCGCTTCAAATATATATTATACTGATGATCGACATAACTAATCTGCTAAAACAATTACATCCTTAAAGATTACATTAGTTTCTTGATGGGCTAATACCAAAAAATTGTATCATACTTGTCCAAAATATCACTTTCGCGTAGCGAACTTTTTTTTTTCCTCATTGGTGTACTAAACTTGCATTTTATTGCCAGAAATACGTACTTTGTACTATTTTCTGACCTTTTAATTACATTTTTGCCCCTGACTTTTTAATAACTTGAGGGGCAAAAATGTCCAAAAGTACGTACTTTTGGCAATAAAAATCAAGTTTAGTACGCAAATGAGAAAAAAAAAAGTTCGCTACGCGAAAGTGATATTTTGGACAAGTATTATACGTTTTTTTGGTATTACCCCTTTTTTGATCAACCAATTTCTAAGTGGCAACTAGCTAAAGGCGCCATTTGGGTTGCACATTAGCCACTAATTTACCATTAATTTAATGTGCAATTAC
>LBNU01007802.1:25299-30320 GCA_014162995.1 Artemisia annua
TTTGAAACAATAGGAGCGGGATATATTTGAAATTCAAATTCGAATAGGAGCGGGATATATTTAAAATTCAAATTCAAATAGGAGCGGGATATATTTAAAATTCAAATTCAAATACGAGGGATATATTTAACATTCAAATTTTAATGATATAGTGTTTAAATGTTTAATGAATGAAATTGTTGAGGGTAGAATTTGTAAATTGTTATTTTAAAATAAAATTGGGTCCCTGAAAGTGGTGTTATTTGGTGTTATATTATTTGGTGTTAAGATGAAGTGGCGCTGACGTGACGCTGAGTTATTTCATAATTCAAGTTATGGTTCCCCATGCTCTTATAACATGTTGTAAAATTTGATGTATACTATAAAAGGGTGGTTAAGCACATTTCCAAAACGATGTCTTCGATAAAAATGTTTTGATCTCGTTTATCATTATTGAATCCTTTTTGTTAGCATATGATCTTAAAACATTATAATATATAACGGTAATTTGGTATGTTTGTAGTAATGTATTTGTCATAACGTGGGTTATTTCTTTGAAAAGAAATGTTAAGACCACACAATCTTTTATGAAAAAGAAAAATAATAAATAATGATGTGTAGTACTCCTTCCGTCCCATATTAAGTGTCCACAATGGAATTTTTGAATATACCAAATTAAGTGTCCATATTCTATTTCAACCAATGAGATGAGAGTTTAGTGGGTAAAAATGATATTTGATTGGTGGAGAGTGTAGTTAGTGGAATTTTCTAAAACTTTGTGCATGATGTAAGCGGACACTTAATATGAGACGGAGAGAGTAGTAATTTGTACAACATTGGTCACTTAAAAAGATCAAAAACAATTAATTTGAATCCAATTTAGCATGCCATATTATTTTGGGGAAAAAATAAAAAAAAAAAAAAAAAAAAATGTTCGTAAAAATTGTGATCGTGGCATTGTTCTTTTTTGAATGGTTGATGGCACTTATGCTCATTGGCACCCATATATGCAACATGACACATCGATTAATTGTAAGTTTTTAGAACTTATGGCATGATATGTGATATGAATTATTGTGATTTTCAACATCAATTATTTCCCAACTTTTTATGATCTACAATGGTTGACATTCATAACTACTAGTTCTAAATTTTAATGATATTTAAATTACAATGTTAATTATCTTGAGAACTAAAATCAAACTACGTATGTGTAAGAAATTTCCAAGAACAACTTACATGTCGTTTATTCTTGTACAATGACAATGTGCCTCTAAAGCACTAAAATTTAAATATAACAACGTACTCATTCTGAAATACGAGTTTAATTAAAGTTAAAAAAGAAGTATTTTCATTAAATATGAATCAATATTTTCACATTCCCATGCACACAGTCACGCTATTATACAAACAGAGAAGTTTCGGAAAGTTTGATTTTAAACTTTTAGAATACTAGAAGATTACATGTGCATAGTAGCGACGGTGTATAATACCGTTAATTTATACGTGCAATTTTTTATTATGCATATATATGAGTGTCGAGTAAGTAAGAGTGAGAAAGTTAATTATTTAAATTTTAATTAACTATTTAAATACTCCCTCCGTCCCATTTTAGTTGTCCATTTTTTCACTTTTTGTTGTCCCAAATTAGTTGTCATTTTTAAGCAATTTCTAGTTTTGCCCATAAAAGACAAAACACAATCAAAGATTTGAAATAATAACTTGAGGATATTATTGTCATTTTACAACATACAAACAAAGATTTCTTAATATGTGTGTTTTGTGGGCCCATGACATCTAAATTGGGACGGAGGTAGTATTTAATAAATGAGAAATAATTAAGAGGCCTAAACTCATGTCTAATTTATACCTAAACTTGGGTGTCAATCTTTCATTGGTTGTAACTGAGGGAATGCCACATACTTTTAGGTACAAAAATTAGACATGAGTTTAGACCTTACAATCATTTTTTTTAATAAATTGCATTGGCTTTTATAAGTGTAACAACATTACTAATTTTTTATGTTTTTATATTTTTAAATTTTAAGCAAATGTGTTAGTATACATATATACACCAATACAGTACTAATATATTTGTTAACTTCTGTTTTGAAGTAGGGCCAAGCAAATTCACCTGAAAACTGACTCAAACCAACAAACCGACCGAAATCGGACTGAACCGAACTGAACAACCCTTTTTTGGTTCGGTTTCGGTTTTGTATATTCATTTATGTTTTTGTCGGTTTCGGTTCGGGTTCGGTTTCGGTTATTGTCGTTTTTTTCGGTTCGAAACCTGAAAACCGACCCGAACCGAGTTATTCGGTTCGGTTTCGATTTTGATATCTATTTCTCGGTTCAGTTCTCGGTCTGATTTTTTTCTTTTTTTGATTTTCAGGTCAGATCGGTTTTTGTCAGTTCGGGTCAGGTTTGACCCGATACTCAATCCTATTTTGAAGTAAATAAGTGGTTAACATTAATATATCTAAGGTGGTTTCCAACGGATTAATCAATGCTAGATAGTAATTGTTGTTACTTTGAAATGAATTAAAAACCAAAGTATTTTTACAATTTCTTTTTTGTTGCAAAAAACCAAAGAATTTTCATGGGCGAGCTTGACTTTTGTAAAATTATCATCATTATATGATTGAGTTGCCAGAAGAATACATGAAGCACATAGAACATGGCAAGAAAGCTCAACTAAAGAAAACGTAGATCGTTTTATTTACGGCGTAAGGCTAATGCATTCTTTACGCCGTAAAAGCTACTTTTTGTTTTGATATTTGTCTTGATTTGAATACGCCGTATACGGAATACAACCTTTATGCCGTATACTACATTTGACTTGTCAAACTTTATGATGTTCCGCAATTTTCATTTTTTTTTTTTTTTTTTTTTTTTTTTTTTTTTTTTTTTTTTTTTTTTTTTTTTTTTTTTATTTTTTTTTTTTTTTTTTGCAGTTTAACCCACTTTATTTACAGGACAAGACAATTTTTTATGGTATCAGGCTCCGTAATTTTTGTGTTTTACTATTTTTGATTTGTCAAACTTTATATTTCCTGTTTCGTAGTTTTAGTTTCACAAGTTTATAATAAAAACAGTATTATAAAAGTAAAAGTAAAATAAATAAGTAAAACAAAATAGTGAAATAAAAACAAAAAAAAAGTACTGGTATCATTTTTGGGAGTGTACCAATTAGAGGTGGCAATTTAGGTCAGGTTCGCGTTGGCAGCTTGGTGGCTCGAAAGACACAAACCCGAACCCGACCATTTAAATAATCGAGTCAGCCATGTCAAGCCTAACTTGTTTACACATAACCTGAACACGACCTATTTAACACGTATACTTATATGGGTTGGCGGGTTAAATAGGTTGAATAGGTTAAACAGGTTTTGGTTGATTCATTTAACCCGTTTATTAAACAAGTTGTCATATTACACGGGTTAAACACGTTGAACGGTTTGTGGGTCGACCCATTTAACCCTTATAATAGAGTATATATAATATTTTAATTTTTGAAAAAAAAAGAATCTTAAAGGGGTTGGTGGGTCGACTCGTTTAACATATGCCTAACCTGAACCTGACATGTTTTAAAACCTGGTTAGATAGGTTGACCTGAACACGACCCGAAACCTATTTAGATTCAACCTGGACCTATTAATTTTCGTGTCACTCTCAAGTCGGGTTTGATTGAGACACTCTTATATTTGATTGGGACACTCCAAAACATGCATTAAACAGTTATACTATAAATATAAAATGCTTTAATTATTTCCACATTGAGTGTTTTAATCAAATTTATAATTGTATCAATCATTTCGCATAACCAAATCCGTTGAAACATCCGCTACATATTTCATAACAAACAATATTCTAATCTAGTATGCAATTGGTGTACAAATCCGTACCTTTGACATTTTATTATGGGAGGTGTTAACCGGACCCTCTGGCCCACATGTCCCCCCTCTTGTCGCTCATTTTATTTCAGTACAAAACAGTTTTTTGTCAGTTTCTGTTCCGTATTTCTGACAGTTTTAAGCGTTTGACTTATTAAACTTTATATTTTCTGTTCCGCACTTTTAGGTTTATAGCTTTTTGATATAAACAAAATTATAAAAATAAAAAAAATATCAAAAAAAAAAAAAATAAAAAAGAAAAAGAAAAAGGGAAAGGTCCGGATAAAATTTTGGGGAGAGTTGGGATAACCGCCCCCTTTATGTATGATTGCTTTAAGATAAGAAGTATTAATTCTGTCCTGATGATTTGGCTCAAAATATAATTTTTTTAGTGGTTTGTTACTTTGTTTAATGAGTTCCTTCGGAGCATGGTTAGGATGCATAAATCAAACAAAAATTGTTTTTGACCAACTAATGGTCTTTTAAAAATTTAATTGCCAATATATGTTGTTTAGAAAAGTATTGCCCATTTCGTAGTGTATCCTGTCAACTTTTAAACATTAGGTATGATGTTTTCGTTGTTTACGTTAAATTTTCCGGAGTCTTTTCAATTTACTAGGAAGAGGACTTTTTTACTAAATATTTCTCTTTTTATAGAATTTATTTGTAAAAGCCTATTTTTTCCACATGGGCCAAATTCATCTTCATTTCTCGTATCAACTAATAACGGTGTCAACAACATTAAACTCATAAACATATAAAAATAAATTGATAATTACATATCAAATTAAATTAGCATAGTCGTCATTACTCATATTTACTAATGAAATAAGGATAAATGGTAAAAATACTGTTATAAATAATGAGTTTCTCACGTAACCAAAATACAATAAGAATCAAATATAGGAGAAGAGATCCGGTGAGAAAAAAACTAAAGTGAGAAGAATAAAAATAAAAATAAAAGTTAGTCACACATTTCAAATAAGAGAGAGATTTTCAAGAGGAGATACATCGATTTTTGTAAATGCATCTGAAATGTGTGGTCATTGTTTATACTCATAATTCTCAATTTAATTTTTCTTCTCATTTGAATCAAACACAGAATAAATCATGCAAAACTAATTTTAATTTCAAAAAAAAAAATTAAAA
>LBNU01007802.1:38288-49713 GCA_014162995.1 Artemisia annua
CACTAGCAGTGGAAACTCATTACCACTGCAAAATGATATTATTACCACTCCTTACTAGATAACTGTTATGTATTCGTGTATAGATAAGTATAGAATAGATCTTGTGAATATTCTATTTAGATAGCATTATACTTATCTTGTAAAGGACTCCTTGTGCTATAAAAGGAGATCCTAGGTCATGATCATAGGTACGAATTATTCTAGAGAGCTTCAAGGTGTAACCCTAGTAATAGCTAAGATCACTCGTATTATTATCATTAATAATATTGAAGCTTTGTGTTACATACAACTATACTCACTCACAATACATCATATAAACTGTCTTCTAAGTGTTGTTAAGTAAATTCTGCGTGCTTAATAATATTACTCAAAGTATCAACAACACAAGGTGTGTGTTTAGATCCATCATTAAATGTATAGTTTGTAATGTAGTACTAGTACTTAGTAGTTTTTATTCTGGTAGAAGTTAAATCTGGTACCTTAGAGTTAGTCCTGGTAGATTAGCTGGTGTTAATTCTGGTTGCATCTATATAGTTGTATTTTGCTTGGTTTAAGACTAATTTTTCCAGGAAATGCATGGATTGAAGCTAATGGAAGATTTGATGATCTCTTTGGGTTGTAAGTTTTTGATAAATGGTTGACCATTAGTTAAGTCTGGTGAGTCATACTGGTTGACCAATGTTAAGTCTTGCAGTGTTGAAAATGCAATTAATTTTTAACCATTAGGTCTGGCCATCGCATAATGATTTTTTACTGTTTAAATAGTACCATTACTATTTTTCCGGCATCAAATGATATATATGGGTAATATTTGATTCATTTTTCATCTTTACCCAATATTTACTTCCATTTTTAGAATACAAGTAAAAATCATTGTCTTTGGTCACTTTGCTTTTTACAACCATTATCAAAACCTACTAACAGTACATTATTCACAATGGCTCAACTTACATATTGTAAGAGACACAACCAAGTTGGTTTCTTAAAGAAATCAAACAAAAGCGCTGGCTTTGAACAGATTGTGGACTTTTTGAGAGGCTCTCATATTAGGTATGCCTTAAAACAGAATCTCACTATCTATGATTCCCTAGTCAAACAATTTTGGGAGACTGCTACTTCCAAATATCTTGCTGATGGGAACCAAGAATTAAGGGCAACTATTGATAACATCGAATATTCAATCAGTGAAGTATCCATTAGACATAGTCTTCAGTTGAATGTTGCTTCAGGGGAAGTTATGTTGTCAAATAGAATGGTTTTAAAGGGTATGCAAAACATTGGATATCCCACTGATGGCACATTTACCTTTTTGGAAAGTCGTTTTTCACCTCAGTGGAAATTCCTAATTCATCATTTGGTACAATGTTTAAGATGCAAAAGTGGAGGATGGGGTGAATTTGGAAGTAACATTGCTTCTGCAATAGTCTGTCTTTCACTTGGCAGAATTTTCAACTTTTCTAAACTAATCTTTGTTGGAATGGTGGGTAATGTGGACAGTAACTACAAGTTTTTAATGTCCCCTCACTTTCTTCAAATGGTTTTGAACATTGAAACAAAAAGCAAAATCCCTTACTTAGTTGTACCTGTAACTGATAGAATTTTTAACAATATGATTGATAAGCCTTTATTGGCAGCCATGTTGCCTGTTCCTTCTAACCTTGATGCAGGTACATCAGCTACACTTGAGGCTTAATTTACACCAGTTGATACTCTTGAACTCAGCTCCTCTGCATCACACTTACCATCACCAACACCATCACCACTTTCACCTCAGGAAGAGCCTTCAATATTGACTGTGGATGATCTTCTTTAACTGGTTCCTACATTGCTTACAAGGCCAGATAGAAGTTTTGGAGAAGGATCTGGCACAAACCAAAACAAAGGTTAAGAAGCTGGAAAAGGTTGTGAAGGAGAAATGGGACATCTTTACTGACTCAGAAGGTGATAAATAAGAAAATTCATCCAAACAAGGGGAATTTGGATCATGCAACAACAACATCTTCTGAGGACACAACCATCAGCCCTCAAGGATTAGAAGCAGCAGAATTGATTATAAACCTTAGTCAAAGTCAAAAGAAAAGGACAAGGTTAAGAAAAAGATCTGTGGCAAAGGAAGTTAAGTCTGCTGCAATGGTTAAGTCTGTTAATCAAGTTAATTATGGTACTGGTCAAAGAGAAGGAAAGCAAATTCTTCAGGTTCTTTCTCAACCAAAGAAAACTAAGAAGCAACTCAGAGAAGAGGAAGCTAGTTTGGCTAAGATTGCAAGAATTCAGAATGAAGAAGCAGACATGGCTGCAACCTTGAAAAGGCATAGAAAGGTTTAAAGAAATCTTATGTTTGGTTGTCATGAACCCTTGGCTATGTTTGAAAGAATTTTCATAGCTAAAAGGGTAAGGAGAAATGGAGTTAAGATGTGCTTACTTGGTGAAGGTGCTTTGCACTAATACAACAAATTGTTATCAGTCCACCATGTATAATCCACAAAAGGACTGGCTAATCCAAGAGCAAACGGATCTAGGTAAAGATATCTCAAATCCGTTTATGGTTGACAAAAATTGTATGGTAATCAACTCACCATATCTATGATAGTGAAGAGTTAGCTAGCCCACAAGGTTATGGCTTGTGGTAAAGGCTATGGAAATCCATAAATGGTTATCAATTCACAAGGGTGATGACTGAATTCCACTAAAGAATTGGCTAGTCCAAAAGCAAACGACTTTTGGTAAAGACAACTCAAATCCGTTGATAGCTGATGATTTGCTAAAAATCATATGGTATTTCAACTCACCATGTTTCATGTACAAAGAGTTGAAATGGTTATCAATGTACCATGGTTTTAATCCAAACATTGGCTACTCTAGAGTTAATGGCTAACTGGTAAAGAGACATTAAATCCATTAAAATTTTCATTGATTCACCTCTCACAGAAGTTTACACACCTGGAAGTGATGATAATAGTATGAAACTTTTTGATTTGATGTACAAATAGTCAATGTTGCTGCAAAGATCAGATGGTGTAAAGATTGCTGATATAAGATTTTGCAAAGATCAAGTGAAGTGCTGCAGTTCAATAATAATTCCAAGACGTTAGCATTCAACATCCTCAAGACACTTCTAAAGAAAGAAACTTGAAGTTCATGGAGCATGAAGATCAAGTTAGGAGAGGATTGTTGGGAATTATTGTAACCAGACTTAAGTCTGTTAGTAGTTAAGTCGGGTAACTAGTTAGTACTGCAAGTACTAAATTAAGTCTGGCAGTCTTAGTTAAGTCTGTTTATGTTTTTTTTATTTAATTTTGTTTATGTTTAACAGAATAGATATCTTATGAGATATAATAGGAAAGGATATGTACACAGTTAGATATCTTAGGAGAAGATATGCATGTATCCTTTTACACGTTTTGTAGAATTAGGGTTTCTTTATAGTATAAAAGGAACCATACGACATTGTATTCTATGCCAGTTTTCAAGATTAATAGTATATACAAAGTTAGTGAATTCTGCCCCCCCCCTCTATGGTTCTACAATTGGTATCAGAGCGGAATACTCAAGTTTTTGAGCGTTAAAACCTTCCTGAGAAACCGNATATCGGTAGAGTGAAGTTGTAACGGTTTGTAATCCACCGAAAGGATTATACTAGAGTAATAGTATCGGTGTCGTGGATTCGCAACTGGACGTACGGATGGTATAAAGCCCCCATCCCGAACCAATATAAATCGTGGTGTCTCTTTACTCGCTTTATATACATTGTTGTGATTGTGTTGGTGGTTGGTTGTTTACATAACCACTTGGTGTTCTTCTTGGCATAAAGTTTTTAAACATTTAAAAAGCCTAAGAAACCGTATTCACCCCCCCCCCTCTATGGTTCTACAATTGGTATCAGAGTGGAATACTCAAGTTTTTGAGCTTTAAAACCTTCCCGAGAAGCCGTTTTAAGTCAAAAACTTCTTTCCCAAAAATCTAAAATCCTAACTAAGATTTTTGGTAAAGTGGAGTATAGATCCATGGCTCAAGAGAACTATGTTGAGGGGTGTTCTATGCAAAGACCACCTTTGCTAGAAACCAATGGGTTTTGTTTTTGGAAAACCCGGTTTGAGACCTATGTTAGGTCCAAGGATCTTGACTTGTGGGAGATCATCCAAAATGGCAACTTTGTTTTCATGATGCTAGATCCCGAAACCAAGTTGATGGTGGAGAAACCATACTCGGAACTAAAGGATAATGAGAGGAGAAGGCTTGTCAAAAACGATGAAGCCAAGATGTTGATCTACAATGCTCTAACTCGAAGGGAGTTCGAGAGAGTCCATGTGTTCAAGACCGCTAAAGAAATTTGGCACTCTCTCATCATTACTCATCAAGGCAATTCACAAGTCAAGGATTGCAAGATCGACCTACTCATTCAACAATATGAGAAGTTTTTGATCTCGGATGAAGAAACCATTGACAATGGTTACGTACGGTTCAATGCTATTATCACAAGCCTCACGGCTCTTGATCCTAGCTTTTACAACAAGAACCATGTGAGAAAGTTTCTTCGAGCTCTTCCGATGAAGTGGCGGCCGAAGGTGACGACCATTGAAGAAGCCAAGAATTTGGGGGAACTTCCTCTTGATGAGCTTATCGGCAACCTCAAGGTCTATGAAATGATCCTTGAGAATGACTAGGCTACTACCAAAGACAAGAAGGAGAAGTTAAATTCTTTGGCTCTTAAAGCTAAGGTTACTAGGGGACAAACTAGTAGCATTGGTGATAGTCAAGGAGGAAGTAGTGAAGATGAAGACGAAGAAGAGATCAACTTGATTGCTAGGAACTTTAGGAAGTTCTTTCGAAAGGATAATAAGTTTAGGCATAGAAATACCTTTGATAATGGGAGCAATAAGGATGTAAGAGGTAGTGATGATAGGAATAATGGTGTTAAAAGCCCAAGGCGTCAACGTACTTGTTAGAATTGTGGGGACAAAACTCACTTTATAAGTGATTGTCCAAACAAGGCATTTGTTGGTGGAGCTTGGAGTGATAGCGACGATGGTGACCAACCGGAGAAAGGTGCGGCATGTCTTATGGCGATTAAATCGCAAGAGGTACATCCTAAATTATCTATTTCAAATAATGCTTTAAACATTCATGATTTGCAAAAGGAGAATGAGGAACTACTCAAAAATTATGAAGACGTGTTTAGAAAATTAAAATTAACCATTAAAGAAAAACGTTCTCATGAAAAAGAAATTTCTAAACTACTACATAAAAACAATGAACTTGAAGTTGAAATAAAGAGTTTTGTCACTCTTCAAGAGAAAGTTGAACCATGTAAAAGTTGTGAAAGTCTCACACTTAAGGTTACCTCTTTGAGTGAAAAAGTTTCCGAACTTCAACAAAAGTCATTGAGTTTTACAAAATTCAAAAAGAGTGCCAATGATCTAAACGATATGTTGAGTCATCAAAAAGTGTCCCAAGATAAGGAAGGTCTTGGATTTTTGAAAAATGAGAAAACGACTTCCGAGAGTCTAACAAAACCTATTGTATTTGTAAAATCAAAGCCAAAACGAAACTCCTAAAAATTTCTGAGCCTGACGCGCTGGATGACGCGTCGACGCGCCGGAAGCGCGCCAGGACTCTGAGTAAAAGTGGAGTTTCATCAAAACGTTTTGTTAAACCTACCACTCCTCAAGCTCCTTTTGTAAATAATAAAGGTACTCAAACACCTATTACAAAAAATGAAACCCCAAAACAATTTTACAACCCGGTTTCATGTAGTGGACTTGGATACACACAAGCTCGAGTCGACCATAGACCTATCTTACCTACACCAAATATGAAACCTTCATATAATCAAAGACATTCTTTTCAAAACAATCAATTAGGGCTGAGCATCGGGCCGGATCCCAACCCGACCCGACCCGCGAAATACCGATACCGAATCACTGGGAAAACTCAACCCGACTCCCGAACCGATTAATAGTCGGGACGGGTCGGTAACTATTGGTTTAATCGGGCCGGTTTTCGGGATTTGCAACAGTGGCCCGATTTTGTGTCTAGGCCCAATCCAACAAACCTGAGCCCATCCAGCAGATTCTTGAATAGCCAACTAAAAAAAACAGTAGCCTGTGTAAATTCCAGCAAACCTGTGTAAATTCCAACAACTAAAAAAGAGTAGCAACATTCCATCTTACAGTAGCCAACTAGCAAATCACACTATCACAGTAGCCAACTAGCAAATTGCCAAATTCCATCTTACAGTAGCCAATTTCCAAATTCCAACTTACAATAGCCAACTAGCAACATTCTTGAATCACAAAATAGAAATACAAATCACAAATCACAAGTTCAAGTGTTCAAATAAGCAACCAAATACGACAACAAGTTCAAGTGTTCAATATTCAAGAATCACAACATTCTTGAATCATGTCCAAGTTCTCCTTTTTGTTTGTCTAATCCGTCTTGAATTTCTAGAAAAAAACATGACAAATTGACAACATAAATCCTCTAACGTATATAAATAACCAAAATAACCAATAAACTTATATATAAATAGTTTACCTTTGGCAAGATCGTCGTCTTTCATTAAATCCTCTAACGTATCCAAAGTGATGTTTCTACTTGATGTACGATTCCAATCTTGTGTGCACACCAAAGCCTCTACAATGCTAGGTGATAAAGAATTCCTATACGGGTCCAAAACACGACCACTCGCGCTAAAGGCGGATTCGGAAGCAACGGTGGATACTTGGATGCACAAGATATCTAAAACAAAGTTATAAAAAAACATGACTTAATAAAAAAAAAAAGCACAAATATATCTAAAATTTAATAATAAAACATAAGTAATTACCTTTCGCCATCTTTGATACGATTGGAAGTCTTGGACTATTTAACTTCCACCAATTAAGTAGGTCGAAGTCTTCGTTATCCTCTAGCTCAAGACGTGGTTCTTTAAGATATTTGGTCAACTCATCTTCAACCACGCTACACTTACTTCCAACTTTCTCTTGAAAGAAAGAATTACAACGACGACGAGTTGTGTTAGTATTTTGACTCGACGTTGCTTTTGGTAAATCACTTCCCTCCTTGGTGCCATATTTTTCTTTGTACATGTTAAACAAGAGTCTCATATCCTTCTCAACCTTCTTAACCATTTTCTCACATACTTCATCGTCGTTTAAAAATGTCTCACCTTCGTTATCGACCTCCATGGGTACACAACCATTTTCTATCAAATGTCTAAACCCAATTTCAATCATATCCGACTTCATTGTGGGATCTAAGATAACGGCAAAGTACATATAATGGTTGATTTTTTTGTAATCACCCCAATATTTGTCATATTTTTTTCTCATTTCATCAACCATTACACAAAAAGAAGCATTCACATTTTGCCACTCACGAAGATGCTTATCAATACCAAGTACCTCTCCAAACCACAAATGAGCTACGGGACATGATACGTTTGACACAAGTTCGGTTGTTTCCTTAAATTTTTCCAAAAATGAAACTACCTTTCTACAAACCTCAAAATCAACCCGCTTAGGTATTTCCTCAAGGTCTCGAGCAAAAGAAGAGTTATTAAAATCATAATCAAAAAAAGCTTCTTTTAACTCAATAGCGGTTTTCAACATATCATGTGTGGAATTCCATCTTGTAGGGCATTCGGAAACCAAAAACTTCTTTGAAGTACAAGTCTTTTCAACACTTTCTTTAAAGTTAGCAACTCTTTGGCTCGAATGTTTTATGTATTTGACGGCCATGGCTATGTTATCCACTTCCTTGTTGAATGTTTTTAGACCATCTTTGACAATTAGGTTTAAAATATGAGCCATACATCTTATGTGAAAATGTTTACCACCATCATACTTATCGGGTAAATTTTCTACCAAGTATTCAAGAGCTTTGTCATTTGAAGAAATGTTATCAACCGTAATGGTCATAACATTCTTTATACCCCACCCGTTTATACATTCCAAAAGTGCCCTACCAATATCAACCCCTCTATGGCTATGAATTGGTCTAAAATTAATTATTCTTTTATGCATCAACCAATCATCATCTATAAAGTGGGCCGTTAAAACCATAAAATTCATTCTTTTACAACTAGAAGTCCACGTATCCGTGGTTAAATGAACGGTGGTGTCCTTGTTGCTTAAGAAATTCAATAGGCTCTTCCTCTCCTCAAGATAAAACTTAGAAATATCCCTAGCAATAGTAAAACGGGAGGGCAAATTAAATCTAGGTTGCATTTTCGCGGAATATTTAATGAATGCCGGGTGTTCTACAAACTTAAACGGAAGCTCGGCAAGCACAATTAACTCAATCAACGATTGTTTAATATCCTTTTCATCATACTTCCATGTTTCTAAAGTCCCCATGCTACTACCACCCGCATCATTCTCCCCAATATTTTTCTTAAAGGCTAGTTTTCTTTGTTTCCTAAATTTCTCAATATCGGGGTTATCATTACAATTCTTATAATGGGTATTCAATTGTCGCGTACCATGTAATCTAGAATCGGCTTTGAAAACCGCGGGACACCATTTGCAATACGCCCACTTAATGATTGTCCCATCGTCATCCGCTTCCATCTTTGGATCAAAGTATTTCCAACATTCGGAGGTCGTTTTCCTTGGTTTAGGTGGGGCCTTCCTTTTCCGTTTATTATCATCACATTCAACATTCTCAATGTCTATTGGTTGATCCTAAACAAACACATTAAAACAAATCATTATAAACAAATCATTACTAACTGTCGAATCATTGAATCAATATTAACTGTCAAATCATTGAATCACGTACGATGAGGTATTACTAAGTAATACTAACTGTCAAATCAATACTTACTAAGTAATACTAACTGTCAAATCATTGAATCATTACTAAGTAATACTAACTGTCAAATCGACCACATTTATATCATGTACGATGAGGTATTAATGTTGTTGAATCACAACATTTATTTCGGTTCAATTCGACCACATTTATATCATTTATATCATGTACGACAACATTTATTTTGGTTCAACATTAATTTCGGTTCAATTCGACCACATTTATATCACAAAACATTAAAACAAAGATGATAGTAAATACTTACTTCCATTATATTGTTTTGTTGAGTTGAGAATGATTCGTATGTTGGTAGAGAAGATGATATTGATTCACCCCTTGTTTCTTTTAGATGAGATTGATCCATATGATTCGCTTGTTTTTTTCTGAAAATGTGAAACAAACAAAGAAGGGGTGTGAGATATTAAGAATGTAGGCGCATTCTTTTACTAAACCTAAATGGAAATCGGGCCATTCGGGCTATAACGGGCTGCCGTCGGTTTTGATACCGACCCGACCCGATACCGACAAAAGACCAATGTTACAACCGACTCCCGACCCGTATGACGTCGGTTCGGTTTCGGGCCTATTTCGGGTCGGTCGGTTTGTCGGGCTAATCGGGTTTCGGTCGGGTATGCTCAGCCTTACAATCAATCATCTTCAAGCTTTGCTTTCTTTCTCCCCCTTTTTCGAAATCCAAAAAGCGCGGACGAATCCATGTGAATGGGAAAATATGCTTGTTCCATAGCATCCCGAGCGTGCTCCCCCTTGAACATAGCTCCCCCTAGATCTTTGCTCCCCTGTTGTTCAAGGCAGGGATCCATGGGTCAAGAGCCTTCACCTTTGCGTGGCCTAGCTACACATAGAAATCACAACATTGCAAACAAACAAAAAACCCCTCACATTGAAGGCCAAAATGGGTTAGGTTATTATTTGGATATTTTCAACATGGGTTAGTCCACATAACATCATATTATATGTGTGCATAGCATCATCACATATTTATCATAGAAAAGAATTATCAATCATGCATTAAACATATCACATACTCAAGTAAGCATAACACAAATTCAAATTAGAGCACATAGTTTCACATATAAACACTTAAGAGGTGCAAAGAAAGACCAAAATTCTTCAAGGTAAGATGTGATAGATATCCAATTATCTTTAAGTGCGTGTGTGCCTAGACTTAATTTGTAGCATCTACACAAGTTACCTACCTTAGTAACAAGCGTGGCATAAGGAGATTCCTAGTGAGTGAATCACAACGTGAATTACCCTCCCCTAGATTAATTCAATCTTGTAAAGAAAATACCTATATGATGTAAAGTCATTAAAACATTTCCTACTTCTTAGGAATCAAATTAGTCTCAACCCATACAATACATTTCAATTAATTCCTAGACATTCTTTAACCAAAACTTTAAGAGGTTGGAAAGGATCAAGCTAGCATATTCATTCTAAAGACTCTAAGCATCCACATTCCACATCAACCATGAACAATCTTTTCTAAGGCTGAAAATGTGCTCGGCTAAGTACACGACACATCTCTTGTAACTTCTTGTCCTTCCCTTGGACGACCTCATTAGTTTGAGGAGACTAATGTCTGAGAAGTTTTGTGAGATTCCATGTTGTTTGCAAAACTCCCCAAATTGCACCCTATTACATATCTATTTTGCAAGAATATGCACTAAATCAACTAGCATCATGGCAAGTGGACATATAAGCAAATAGCATTCAAAACAAATTCTGCAGCAAATACGTCTTACATCTCGTCATTTAATCACTACGAAAAATAAGCATATAATGACATAGTATCCATGAAACCACAATTTATGACAACCATTCTTATTTCTAGAGACACTTAATCATGTGAGCAAACTTCATGTTATCACTTTGTTGATTAAAAATCATAACTTGTTAGCAACATAATCATGCCTCTAACTTATTTGTATATGTTATAAAGAATTCCTTTAAGATCTTACTATACATATAAAGCAATTAAGCAAACTACACATGATGCATTTGATGTGAAAACTACAATCATCCAACCGATTAATCTTAATTTATCAAGGAGTGAGATTAAGATTTAAGATGATACTATATGTCGCACATAAGTTAGTTTTCATTCATAAGTTTAGTTACTTAAGCTAACATGTATTTCCATGTAATCACATACAACAATCTCAAAATAGCACATTACAATCTAAAAACAAGTAAGGTATACCTAATTATCAAGTTGTGACACACTTAAGTTAACTATCATCAAATAAGTTCACTTAGAATTTATGACACATCAAGGGCTAAAGCATTTAAAAGATTCATAAGTTTAGAATGAGTACTTAGCTTTTGATTTCATGGAAGACATTGTAACCATGACCACAAGATAAGGTCCATCATAGTACTTTATGTGTGACATAAGCCTTTTCAACTATTGGTCATATGTGCAACCACTATCCATAATTCAATCGACCGGTGCAAGCACAATATTGAAGCTTTCCTATCAAACACAACTTAAAAACTTGGTCCCCAATGTTTGTTGGGTCCATTGTGGTTAGCATAAAACATTCCCAAGTTGAACATCCTTGGGTCATGAAACAAGACATTTAGT
>LBNU01007802.1:49817-67332 GCA_014162995.1 Artemisia annua
GGGGAGCAACGATCTAGGGGGAGCTATGTTCAAGGGGGAGCACGCTCGGATGCTATGGAACAAGCTATTTTCCCCATTCACATGGAAGTCCCGCCTTTTTGATTCGACAAAAGGGGGAGAAAGAAAGCAAGAGTGAAGGTCAAGCTCAAGAGCAAGCAAAGGACTTCACCAAATTTACAAGGCAAGGTCAAGACGCAAAGCTTCGCCAAAGGCGCGCTTGTCTTCGCTACGTTTGTAAGTTTTATTTGCTTTCGGATTTTATTTGTCATCATCAAAAAGGGGGAGATTGTTGAGGCAACATGATCAAGATCTCCTAATGTTTTGATAATGACAAATAAACCTTCGAAACACTTAAAACATCAAACGGTAGCCTAATTCGCAAAATTCCATGTCTGCTGTTGGCGCGCTGACGCGCCGGGGATGAGCCAGGGGACTGTATGGAATTTGACGAATTTTGAAAGTCGGCTTTCCCCTTACCCGACAAATGTGGATCTTTCATTGCAGGTATGAATATGATAAGTGCTTCATTAGGAACACTCAAAACGGGTTTTAGACTTAGAGGGATTTAAAATCACGGCCTTTCGTTTTTGACAAAACGCCAACTCAAATGTTTTATCAAAAGCCTCTAGCCAAGGCTTTTCTAAACTTAGGGAGCTTATATATTTCACGTAACAACATGTGAAAGCATCCATATGCTCATATCCCGTGCTTACGTCTTCTCTAATCACGTAACGGGTTTACTCCCTTATTGGTCAAACTAAATCCAAGGTCTCTTATGCGTAAACGCATCCTTTCCCCGCATTGGGTTATGCTTTACATCTAGGCAAAGACTTGATTGCTTTGTACCAAAGGTGTTAGTTTGCAGTACGTCGAGTCGATGGAAAGTCACGAAGTTATGACAACTATGGATTCTCGACGGGTGTTATTGGTTTATAAGTAACCTTTGAATTTTCCCAACTTATAATTCATTATTGTCACAACCTTTTTCGTTAATGACAATTAGATTTTTTCTAATTTCTTCATATTTATTTCATTTTAATATTTTTCAATTATTTTTTCAACAAATTACCACTTAACCAAACTACTTCCTACAAAACATTTTTACAAAACCATCAAACCAAACAATCAATCAAACATTTAACTCAAACCATCAAACCCAAAACCACCTTTTCAAACCCTAACCATATTAACTCTTCCCCATCACTCTTACATATTCCCTTTGCGTGTACCCATCTTTTGGTACACGATACCCTAGTACACCTCCAGAGCCTATCTTTTCGTTTCGACCTTTGAGCATCTTACTCAAAGTGGAGAATTTGTTACACCCACTTAATGTACACCCAAATCGCCTTAGCTACCTTGTATGCACTCATTTTTAGTGCATTATTGTGACACATTTGTGTTAAACCCTTAGTTAATTATCTAATCGATTACATGGTTGCTAAGTCGAGTCATATCTTGTACATATTGCTTTGGGACGATTGGGACTCATGGGTAAAGTACTAGTTTAATGGAGTAATGGGGAAGAACTACATTATTACCCCCATATGTGCTAAATATTTTAAAAAGTACTCCAAGTGTTTCGATTATCTTAATTCGAGTCACTAGATTAGTTATTTGTAAAGTATGTAAAAGTCCAAGTGTAAGGGGAGAACTGAGGCCCCTATGATGTATTATTTTGGATGGTAGGGCAAGAGTGTATGCAAAAAAAAAATAATAATAAAATAAAAATAAAAAAAAATAAAAAAAAATTGAAAAATCAACCTGTTTTCTTTTTATGTTTGTTTATGTTGTTGTTATTTCGTTTTTAGCTTAAACTTGCTCACTACACTGACTCATCAGTGTAGTTGAGTCACTTTCATAAGCTCATAAAAAGCTCTCTAGTGATCCTAAGCTTGTGTGGTTTGGTTCCTTGTGAAGCTTATCCACCAGTCTAACAGGTTTAGGGCTTATTTTGCACTTACAAGCTTATTTTATAAGCTAATTTTGAGTTGGTAGCTTGTCCCATTTCTCTAAGTATACTGAGTATTCAGTATACTTTAGCTTATTTCATAAGCTTCTCATAAGCTCACCAATGGGTCCCACAGTGTGAGCTTGGACTTTTTGGAAAGCTCATAAGCCAATCTTGTTGGTTCAGTGCTTTATTTGGACATTTTGGCTTATTTGATAAGCTGAATCTTGGCTTATAAAAATTTGCAGGCCTGTTGGTTCAGGGCAAATTGGATTTGCTTATTAGCTTATTCTTGCTTACTCAGTGTGATTCTCTTGTTGTTTTATCTTCATTCAAGTTCCTTTAAGTTAGTTGCAGCTTATTTTCTAGCTTGAGTTCACTGGATAGCTTATTTGAGCTTTAAATTCTCATTTGAGCTTAACAAGTTCACTGTTGAGCTTATTAGGTTGCACACAGCTTATTTTCAAGTTCCATAAAGTTTGTCTTCACAAAAGTTCCTTATTTTCAGTAGTAAAATAGATTTATAAAAGAAAAACCAGAAAATCATCATTTTAAAAATAGTGATAGCTTCTATTTAAGCCATTTGGCTTATTTTTCAGCTTTTTCAAAAGCACTTTCCATTTTTATATTTTTCCTAGTTTCCTGTTATCTTATAATATTTGTATAAAATTTTTCATAATTATCTCTTTTCATTTAGTATTTATAATAATTAATATTAGTTTTAATTGAAAAATCAAAAATAAAATCATTACTTTTTATTTTTAATCTCTGGCACCTTTTTATTATTTTCCTAGGTTTTATAAATCATAAGGTATTTTTAAAAAATAGTTTCATAATTATTACTGTTAATTTGCTATTTTTACTAATTAATCTAGTTTAATTAGCTTTTAATTAATAATAAGTAAATAATTTCTAAAATAGTTTATTTATAATTTTTATAAACTTTTTATAATATTTTAGGATTCCTGTGATGGTTAATTAGTTTTATAAAAAGTTTCATAGTTATCTAAGTCATTTTAGTATTTTAGGTAATTGAAATTAGCTTAAATAAGTAATTAAATAGTTTTAATTAATAATTAATATTAAATAATTAAATAAATCAAAAATATTTTTCGTTTTCCTAAAATTTTCTTTTAATATTAAGTTTGTAAAAAAGTCATTTTCACCCCCTTAGGATTTTTATTGCCCTCATTTCACTCTTATTTTGTACGTTTACGTTTATTTTAATTTAAACGTACGTTTTTAAGTTTTTAAACGTTTTTAGATATCTTTGTCTTACGTGTTTGTTGTTGTTGTTGTTCATTTGAATCATTTTCTTTACATTTCCTCTGTTTTAATCTCTATTATCCCATTCCCATTCAAAATCACCCGATCACAGATCCGTTTCTATACCTTTACGCACCTCGTTAGGACTTTACGACCCAGGAAAACACTATATTCCTTGGTTAGTTGGCCTAGGTTGTTTGACCATATTGACCACATCCATGGTTGACTTTGGTTGACTGTTTCAGAGCCAATCAACCGTTAATATGTTCCCAAACTAAAGATTAAAACTTGCCTTTGTATCCTGGTGAATTGGTGTACCTTTTTCAAAGAAGCCATTCATATTGTGATTATTGGTTTAAGTTCTCGGTTGTTTTGCCTCGGTCTTGGTTTACTTGAGATTGTTTTTAGTGCATGCGCACTCGTTCCCAAACAAGGCGTAATCGTCAAAGAATCGTAACTGAATTATATACTGTTGTTGAATAACCCGTCATAATAATGGACGGCGAGCCCCCACCACCACCTCCACCCCCTCCCAAGGATGAAGCAGCTCCCGATCTCCAAACGATGGAGGAGTTGTGTCAGCCCACCATGCAAGGGAGGGGAGGATCCATTGCACCACTCACTATTGGAGCCACAGATTTTGGACTCAAGCACCACATGATCCAGTAAGTCCAGAATTCGTGTCAGTTCCACGGTTTACCCAGTGACGATGCAAACAAGCATCTCGATAAATTTTTAACCGTCACCCAGAGTATGAAGCAGAATGGTGTCACCGAAGACGACCTTCGCTTATATCTCTTTCCATACTCTCTTACTCATCATGCTACTGCCTGGTTTGATCGTCTCCCGAAGAATTCGATCCATACTTTGGATGAAATGGTTACCAAGTTTTTAGCAAAATATTTCCCACCATCCATGGTAACAAAATTGAGAAATGGTATTAGCAACTTCAGACAGCTTCCCGACGAGTCCATATTCGAGGCATGGGAACGCTATAAGCTTGCAATCGATCGTTGTCCTAATCACAACATGCTTCTTGTCACCATCATAGATACCTTCTATAATGGTTTGACACTTCGACATCGTGACACGATCAATGCTGCTGGTGGTGGGACCTTCATGAAAAGGACCCCCGAAGAGTGCTACGATCTTATTGAAAACATGACTGCCCACCATAATTTTTGGGATTCCTCAGCCGAGAGGAATGATTCATGTAAATCTGTCACTCCAGCCTCTTCTGAAATAGCAGCTCTGACTAAAAAGATGGATGATTTGTCCACTGCTGTGTTGAGAATGCATCAATCACAAAATATCAATCATCAAGTTAGAACTGTCATTCATAGTTGTGAAACATGTGGTGGTCCACATCCATATACTGAGTGCCCAGCCACCGGTGGCTTCACTCATGAGAACGTATATGCTGCTCAAGGTTCCTACAATGCGGGGGGGTAACTCTTACCAACCACAGGGGGACCGTAATCTCTTAAGCTATCGTTCCAACAATTATCTTGGACCACCCGGTTTTAATCAGTCTCAAAACCAAAATGCTCAAAACCGGAACCAAAATTTCAATCAAAATCAAAACCAAAATCGAATGAACCAAGGTTTTCATAACCAAGGGAATTTTAATTCCGGTCAAAACCATGGTTTTCAAAACCAAGGAAATTTTCAAAGAAATCAAGGTCATGGTAATTAGGGTAATTTTCATCAGGGAAACAATTTTCAGGGTAATAACAACCAAAATCAAGGAAATTTTTAAACAACCGTACTCAAAACTTTCCTAACCAAAATCAAAATGTTGTTCAAACCCAATCTTCCTCCGATGAGTTGTTGAAGCAATTCATGAAATCACAAGAGGAAACAAGCCGGTTATTGGTCAGCCAAATCTTTGAACTTAAGAAGTCTTTAAATGATCGACCCTCGGGCTCAGGTACACTTCCTAGCAACACGATCGCTAACCCGAGGGGCGATGTTAAGACAATCACCACCCGAAGTGGAGTTTCATATAATGGACCCACGATTCCATCTACCTCTTCTTCTCTTCCTCCAAAGGTAGCGGAGCGTGAACCTGAGGCTACTACGGACACGGTACTTCCTACTAATAACGGAGATACCAACGACGTCCACCCTCAAGTTGTCCCGACCCCCAAAACAAAAGTCATATTTGAAACTCTAAGGAATCCCATTGAAATTCCAAAACCCAACCCTAAACCTTCAATTCCTTATCCTTCACGTTTAAACGATCAAAAGCTCCGTGAAAAGGCTAGTCATCAAATAGAAAAATTTTTTCAAATTTTTCAAGACTTACATTTTGATATAAGCTTTGCGGATGCTATTCTTCTGATGCCCAAGTTTGCATCAACAATCAAGAACTTGTTAAGCAACAAGGAAAAACTCTTTGAGATGGCAAAGACTCCGTTGAATGAAAACTGCTCTGCAGTTCTGTTGAAACAGCTTCCCGAAAAGCTGGGAGATCCCGGGAAATTCCTCATTCCTTGCATTTTCCCGGGGATGGTTGAATGTTTTGCCCTGGCCGATCTTGGAGCAAGCATCAACCTGATGCCTCACTCAGCCTGGAAGAAACCCTCTCTTCCTGAACTCACTCCTACCTGCATGACCCTCGAGCTTGCAGATCGTTCCATATCTCGTCCCCTCGGCATTGCTGAGGATGTGTTTGTGAAAGTAGGAAAGTTCCATTTTTCTGCGGATTTCGTGATTGTTGATTTCGATGCAGATCCAAAGGTTCCTCTCATTTTAGGGAGGGGATTCCTAAGAATGGGTCGTGCTTTGATCGATGTATTTGATGAAGAAATCAATCTACGTGTTGGTAATGAAGCCATCACATTCAACCTTGATCAAACTTCGAGGTATTCTTCCAATTATGACTCAGTGGAAATTAACAGAATCGATGTCATCGATGTTGCTTCGAAAGAGTATTCTCAAGAAATTCTTGGTTTCACCGATAATTCTTCGAGTGACAATCCCACTCCCTCCTCTCAACCTATCATTGCTAATTCTTCTCCTTCTCTCACTCCGTTTGAGGGAAGTGACTTCGTCTTAGAGGAAATAAAGGCCATTCTCAAAAGTGATTCGATTCCCGATGGAATTGATAACCAAGAGATTGACCCAGAAAGGGATATCCTTCTCCTTGAGAAGCTGTTAAATGAAGATCCCTCTCCTCCTCCTGTTCTTCCACAAAAACTTCATAATGAGGAAATCGAATATGTTGAGAAAATTGATGAATTTCCTGAAGTCGAACTTAAGGACTTACCACCTCATCTCGAATATGCATTTTTGGAGGGTGATGATAAATTACCCGTCATAATTGCAAAAGACTTAAGTAATGAGGAAAAGGCTGCTCTTATAAAGGTTTTAAAGTCACACAAGCAAGCCATTGCTTGGAAACTCTCCGACATCAAGGGTATTAACCCAGAATTTTGCACACACAAGATTTTAATGGAGGATGACTTTAAACCAGCAGTTCAACAACAAAGAAGGGTTAATCCTAAAATTCACGAGGTTATCAAGCAAGAGGTTCTCAAACTTCTTGATGCAAGATTGATTTACCTTATCTCTGATAGTCCTTGGGTGAGCCCCATTCACTGTGTGCCTAAAAAGGGTGGCATTACTCTTGTCACAAATGATGAAAACGAGTTGATTCCAACTCGATTGGTTACGGGATGGCGAGTGTGCATTGACTGTCGGAAGTTAAATGACGCTACCCGTAAAGACCATTTTCCTCTACCCTTCATGGACCAAATGCTCGAGAGATTAGCGGGAAACGAGTACTATTGTTTTCTCAACAGTTTCTCGGGTTACTTCCAGATTCCCATTGATCCACAAGATCAAGAAAAGACCACCTTTACATGACCTTACGGAACTTTTGCCTACCGACGTATGTTATTTGGCTTATGTAATGCTCCAGGCACATTCCAAAGGTGTATGATGGCCATATTCCACGATATGATCAGAAAAACTATGGAGGTCTTTATGGATGATTTCTCAGTCATTGGGGATTCTTTCCAATCATGTCTCTCCCATTTAGAAAACATGCTTAAACGGTGTAAAGAAACTAATCTTTGTCTAAATTGGGAGAAGAGTCACTTTATGGTCAAAGTGGGCATTGTCCTCGGCCATAAGATTTCTAAAAACGGGATTGAGGTTGACAGAGCTAAGGTTGATGTCATTGTTAAACTGCCTCATCCCACTACCGTCAAAGGAATTAGGAGTTTTCTGGGTCATGCCGGTTTATATCGTAGATTCATTCATGATTTTTCTAAAATAGCCCGGCCTATGACCCATCTTCTTGAGAAAGATGCTCTTTTCATTTTCTCTCCCGAGTGCATCGAAGCTTTTCAAACACTGAAGAAAAAGCTTACTGAAGCACCCATCTTAGTTGCCCCCGATTGGGACCTACCTTTTGAACTCATGTGCGATGCAAGTGATTTTGCTATAGGTGCGGTCTTGGGGCAACGAAAAATGAAACATTTCCAGCCCATACATTATGCAAGTAAAAGTATGAATGAGGCTCAGACTCATTAAACCACAACGGAAAAAAAATTATTAGCCGTGGTGTATACTTTTGAGAAGTTTCGGCCATACTTAATCTTGACCAAATGCATGTGTATACGGATCACTCGGCTCTGAAATGTCTCTTTGCCAAACAAGATGCAAAGCCGAGATTGCTCCGATGGGTTCTCCTCCTACAAGAATTTGATATCATCATCCGTGATAAAAAAAGGAGCTGAGAACCTAGCGGCTGATCATCTGTCCCGATTAGAAAACCCTCACCAAGACGTGTTCGAGAAAAAGGAAATAAATGAAACATTTCCTCTCGAGATACTCAATGCAGTTTCTTTTCGTGGTGATTCTACTACCCCCATGGTTTGCCGACTTTGCAAACTACCATGCGGGTAACTTTGTTGTGAAAGGGATGTCGTCCCAACAGAAGAATAAGTTCTTCAAAGATGTTAAACATTACTTCTGGGACGACCCCTACTTATTCGAAATATGTGCGGATCAAGTCATCCGGCGTTGTGTTCATGACCAAGAAGCCATGGATATTCTTAAAGCTTGTCATGGTGGACCCACGGGGGGACATCATAGCCCAAATTACACCGTCAAAAAGGTGTTTGACTCCGGTTTCTACTGGCCCAAGGAGCACTCAACTACTAGTCTAGTCTAGTAGTCGTTTTTTCTATTAGTTGCGATGCAAACAGGCCTTTACTTAACTTATGAGATTAGTTGAGTAGGCTTGCCTTAGTTGTCTGCTATAAGATAGCTAGTTTTGGGGCTTTCGACATAAAAAAGCCTATCCAGCTTGGCTTCGCTATCGCTCATGACTTGTATTGTAGTCGGCCCGGAATGCCTCTGTACTCTTTCTAATGTTAATGTCTTATTCCTTAATTCATTTTTTATTTGAGTTGCGGTAGCTTCCGCGCCAGCAAGATAGGGCTCAGCCAAGGTCGGAATGGGATCGGGTGTTTTCACGTCTCACCGTAGTGCCCGGTTTGTCTTGATTTCCGATTGATGAACAAGAAGGAAAATGAAATTCTTGGATTTTCATGACTTTGTCAAAACTTGTGACGCTTGTCAACGTCACGGGAATATTTCAAAGAAGGATGAGATGCCACAAAATGCTATCCAAGTTTGTGAGATTTTTGACGTTTGGGGCATTGACTTTATGGGACCATTTGTATCATCTCGAGGAAACAAATACATACTCGTGGCTGTTGACTACTTGTCAAAATGGGTTGAAGCTAAAGCATTACCCACCAACGATGCCCGAGTTGTTGTGAAGTTTTTGAAGTCTCTTTTTTCTAGGTTCGGAACTCCACGTGCCATCATCAGTGATCGCGGTACGCACTTTTACAATGATCAATTCGCAAAAGTCATGCTGAAGTACGGTGTCACTCACCGTCTTTCCACCGCGTATCACCCCCAAACAAGTGGGCAAGTGGAAGTTTCCGACCGTGGTATTAAAAGGATTCTAGAAAGGATCGTAGGTGAAAACCGTGCATCCTTGTCGGATAAACTAGATGATGCACTCTGGGCCTTCCGTACAGCTTACAAAACACCCATCGGGTGTACTCCCTACAAGCTTGTGTACGGAAAGGCGTGTCATTTACCGATTGAGCTTGAGCTCAAAGCCTACTGGGCCTTGAAACATGTTAACTTTGACCTTTAGACAGCGGGTGATCACCGTAAGGTTCAACTCAATGAATTAAATGAACTTCGTGATCAGGCATACGAGAACTCTTTGATCTACAAGGAAAAGACAAAGAAGATTCATGACACCAAGATTAAGAACCGCGTTTTCAACGTTGGTGATCGAGTCCTTCTTTTCAATTCTAGATTGAAAATTTTCTCGGGCAATCTTAAAACCTGTTGGTCTGGGCCTTTCACTGTTCCCAAAGTATTCCCTTACGGAACCGTTGAGTTATCTCAACCCGATGGTCCCAACTTTAAAGTGAATGGTCATAGGTTGAAGCATTACTTCGGAGGGGACATACCACCCATGGTTGTCCCGGATCTCCAAACTTTCCGCATGAACCAATGAATTCGGGGATCGAGTCAAGCTAGTGACTCGGTAAACAAAAACATTAGCAACAACATGGGTTTTCACCCATTTCTCTGTCTTCTTCCTATTTTCTAATAAGTGACAAGAAGGGGGCAACCTCTTCTGCATCTTGTGTATGGTTGTTGTGTTTGTACAGGTATTTTTCCCGAAGCATTAAGGCTCTCGTGCTCGTGTTTTGTCCTTACTTCACTCGAGTCTCATTCTTCGTTGTTCTGATATCCTTAATCTTATTGACTAACGTTATCTTTTGGCATAATTAATAAACGGCCTTAGATACTACGTAGGATGACCCTCACCTTTGAAACATTGAAGACAATGTTTAACTTTAGTCTGGGGGGAGGGTATCTTCGATTTGATTTGTCTTGCACCTTTCATGTGCCGTTTACTCATGCAACCCCGTTTTTCTCGGAAATCCCAAAAAATTGAAAAAAATCATCAAAAAAGTACAAAAAATGAAAAAATTTGAAAATTTTTGCAAAAAAAAATATAATGAGTTTTGACACTTTGTTTGACTTTCCGCTGGGTAGAGTAGGAATAGAAATTTTGACTTGACTGGGCGTGTTGAGCCCTAGCTTGTTCCCTTAACTCATTTGGCTAAGCATCCGTGGATCTCATTACTTGAGATTTTAAATAAGGTAGTGACCATCCGAGTATTAGATTAATTGACTAACGCGCTAGCGATCTAGTGTGTAGCTTGGTGACCATCCGTTATGCAAATAACGCGCCAGCGATCCAAGAAGTGCACTAGTGACCATCCGTTAGTTGAAGTATCGAAGACTCGCGCCAGCGATCTACCAATATAGAGTTTATTTAGAAGTTAGATGCTAAACGTGGAGTAGTTGGTTCTCTTTAGACCTCATCGTAGGTACTTGTGGCTTTTTGCTCCCACAAAATTGTCTCACCCTATATCTGTAAAGAATAATTAAAGACATTATGTTTTGGCGAAACTTAGTTCTTTATCTTCTTGAGAGAATCCTTGTTTTAAAAATTGGGTACACATCAAGGTCGCGTAATAAATAAAGTTGAATTATGTTAAGTTCTATGAGCTGCGGTTCGAGATCGGGGCTTTGAACCTCTTTTCAGAAATGTGTGAGGTCTTGGTCTAAACCCCTTGGATCCTCATTTCAGGAACGTCTAGAGAGGAAATACCCCGTGAAAGCTCCGTAGTACATGTTATGTTTAAAAAAAAAAAAAAAAAAAAGTAGTTATGAATAAGTGATTAGTGCTTAGTTGTTAGGCAAGTTGATGGCGCGTGAGGTGCATGTGCATGGTCCTGGACCAGACACATGAGGTGCACGTGTATTTCTCCACAACTATGTACAAATCCCAATTCCTTGATGTGGACCTCATTTTTAAAACAACGATTCTCGAGAAAAGATAGAAAACTACTTAGCGTCTCAACTTAGTATCTTTATCGGACTAAATCATANTGTTTAAAAAAAAAAAAAAAAAAAGTAGTTATGAATAAGTGATTAGTGCTTAGTTGTTAGGCAAGTTGATGGCTCGTGAGGTGCATGTGCATGGTCCTGGACCAGACACATGAGGTGCACGTGTATTTCTCCACAACTATGTACAAATCCCAATTCCTTGATGTGGACCTCATTTTTAAAACAACGATTCTCGAGAAAAGATAGAAAACTACTTAGCGTCTCAACTTAGTATCTTTATCGGACTAAATCATATCAAAACGAGAAAATATGAAGAAATTCATCTCTCACCAAAAATAAAATAAATAGAGGAAAATAGGAAAATGGGAGCAAGAGGTTATTACACAAGTAACTTCCATGAGTAGTGTTAGCATCTAACTTGTAATTAAGTTGTGATCTCGTTTTTACGCTTAGCTTGGGAACTAATGAAAAATCAGGGACGATGAATTCTATCCGTATGGACACTTTTCTATGAGCTGTGTTTCCTACTCTGTGACCCTAAACATTATTGAAAAATGATGAAAGTCAACATCCCGTCACATCATAAGTAAAGAAGTACATAAACAGTAGTGTATAGTTTAAAGTTGAAAAACGGGGCGTTTTCGGGAATAAATGATTTCGTAATCTCTTTTGAACATCTTGCTACTTCTTCAACGTTAGTAAAAAGAGTTATGAAATTATTTATTTCAAAAGCGTGAATAGATCACATTGCGTGAGGACACGGCAATACCTTAGTCTGGGGGATTTTGGTGTGTGCTTATTCACACACCTTTTTCTGGCCAAATTGAGATCAAAACAGACACAAACTAACCATAAATGCCAAAGATATTGTGTTTTTGTGTTTGTGATCGTGCAGGAATGGATATTTCAGAAATTAGCATCAATCAGGCCAAAAAGGACAAAAACGAGCACGAGTTTGGAAAACGTGTCAAAAGCCAGAGCCGGAGAAGCAAATTACCACTTTTGAGCTCATATTGTCAAAACACACCTTGGGGAATTACAAAATGCCAAAAATAGTCCTTGGAGCAAAAGTTTGCAGAATTGGCAGAAATGGTCCCTCAAGTTTCAGAAATTGACAGAATTGGCCCCTGAGCATTTATTTTGGAAGAAAAGTCAACAAAGGTCCTTTGGAAGTCACAAGTTGTCATAATTGGTCCCTGGGTGAAAAGATTGAAGAATTTATAAGTTTGGTCCCTGAAGTTTCAAAGTTGGCAAAAATGGTCCTTGGGATTAAATTCTGGAAAATATTCATCAAAGTATCCTTAGATTATTGAAACTTGGCAAAAATCACCCTTGTGACAACTTTGGAAAAGTTGCAAATTCAGTCCCTCAATTATCAGGTTATTACACTTTTAGCTCTTGGGCTTTTTCACTAATAAACCAAACGGACCCATGTATTATTTACCTAAACCCAAAAACAAAATAAACCCAACCCCTAAACCCTTTTCCCTGGCCCAGTCCACCAAGCCCAAACATAAACACCCCGTGTTTATACACTGGTCAAACAAACCAGTCAAACCCACCTTCCCATCCCTCCCACACATTGAACCAAAACCAGTGGTTTTGCCACCCTGGTTTTCTTCCCCACTTGACCCTGCAACCATCACATCCTACCACCCCCACCTAACATCACCTCCACAATAAATTCCACCCCCTATTACAAGAAACTACCAAATTGGTAAGAAACCAATTTTCCCGCCAAAAACCAATCAAAGGCTAGGATCATCTCAGGGCAATCCAAGGGCTATTATTGAAGTGGGAAAGACACAAGAGGCTTCCAGGAACCCTAAAAGTTACTTATAAAAGGAAGATGAAGGATAGAAGACTGTATGTAGTTTGCTTTAGTTAAATGTATGTCGAATAGCTTAATTTTTAGTGTTCCAATGTAATTTCCAGTTTACAATTAATGTACTGAGTGTTTTTAGTGTATTTTGAACTCATTCCAACAATCAATTTCAGTTTTTCCTTTTAAATTCAGTTTATGCTTATTTTTATTCAAAATCTCATGTTACCTTAAATGTTGTTGAAAACTGTTGTTTAGAGACCCATAAGCTCATATAAGTTATTATATAGCTTCTGTAAGCTATTAGAAGTACCAAAAACCAGTGTCACTGAGAAAAATTAAAAATTCATAAAAATACAAGAAAAATAGTTGAAAAATAAAAAAACATGTTTGAAGCTGGAAGGCATTTGTAATTTCCAGTTTACAATTAATGGTGTATTCTGGATGGCCATGGTTTAGTGTCTCAAAGGAGACTATAGGATTGGCTCTAAGGTCCTTGGCTCTTGTGTATAAGCTGGAAGGCATTTGTAAGCTTATTTCTAAAGTTTCTCACTTTACTGCATAAGTGCTTAATACTGCTTATCTCTGTGTTATTTTTGCTTATTAGGTGTGTTTAAGTACTATTAGAGCTTAATATTGTATACTGGTTTAATAATTTCCATTGTGCTAAAATTCTTAGATTAACTGTCATATTAGCATAAATTGAAATCTTGATCATTTGTAGTTGTTGCTTGTGTTTCTGTGTTTGTTTGAGCTTATTAGATCATATTAAGTTGTTGAGAATCAGTTTCATAACCTCACTCAATCATTTGTTTAAGAAATCACAAAAACAGTCCCTTAAAGGAGTGTTTGGTTCAGCTCAGTTCAGTGTGTTCAAGACTGTTTCTTTTGGTAAATTTGGTTCATGTGAGTCACATCAGGTCTAAATAGCATAGAACAAGCATCAAAACCAGTATCTCTTTGTCAAAAAGTTAAAATCCCTTTGATCTCAACTTAGGTGTTCACTGTCAATAATTTAAGTTCCATAATCATCATCATTAGTTCAATAGTTGTTAAGATTGCTTAATTTCATCTCATGTCAGCTTAGTATAACATATTAAGCCTTGTAGGATCATTAAAAGTTCACATAAGTCAACTTAGGTAAAAATTTCAAAAAGTCAAAAAGGCAATTTGCATAAACATAGGCAGATTTACTTGATCATGTACAAGGTTTAATACAGATTTGAAAAGGTTAATTTTTGTTGATTTGTCCCATTTGGAAGCTTGTTAATCTGTTTCAATAGGAAAAGCTCAGTTTGGAACCCATTGGCTTATAAATAAGCCCTGTTCAATTTGCCTGATTGCACACAAGCCTCCCCTGCACCAGGACTTATGACCTAGTTTCATAAGCTCACCTAGTGTTTATCTGAGAGCTTTAGACCTTAAACATTGGTTTTTTTGGAAAGTTTGTTGGCCCAACTTATTATACCAGTGCTTATTTTGTACCCTAGGTCCCTTGCCCTTAGCTTATTTGTACCCATAAGTTACCCTATTCCAACTCAGTACACTGAGTGATCAGTGTGACCACCCATTTTCACAAGCTTGTTCCAAGCTTATTAGTGGACCTCTGGGTGTGCTTTTTGGCTTATTAAGAAGCTCACCAGGCCAGCTTGTTGAATCAACCTTCCTTTTGGACCCCTAAGCTTATTTGTGGGCCCCACTTAGGACTGCAGTTGCCCTTTTGAACTGCATAGGTTGATAGGATTTGGATTTTGCTTAATTGTGCTTATTGGCTTATCCAGTGAGCTTGTTTCTTTGTTCCAGCTTATTTTGTGTTCATATTCGTTGTACTTAGCTTAATCCACCTTAAAGTTCATTAGTGTAGCTTATTTATAGCTTTTTCATAACAAAAAATCTCATTTATAAGTCAAAAACTCACTGTTGGAATCATAAGCTTGCACAAAGCTTATTTTTGAGATTTAGAAAATTTGTTTTCACAAAATTTGTTTGTTTTCAGTGTTAAATTAGTTTTGTAAAAGAAAAATCAAAAAAATCATCAATATAAAAATAGTGATAGCTTCTACTTAAGCCATTTGGCTTATTTTTCTGCTTTTTCAAAAAGCACTTTCCATTTTCATATTTTTCCTAGGTTCCTGTTATCTTATAGTATTTGTATAAAAAAATTTCATAATTATCTGTTTTCATATAGTATTATTAATAATTAATATTAGTTAAATTAGTTTTAATTAAAAAATCAAAAATAAAATCCATTACTTTTTATTTTTAATCTCTAGCATCTTTTTATATTTTTTTCTAGCTCTTATTAATTATAAAGTATTTTTAGGAAAAGTTTCATAATTATTACTATTCATTTGCTATTTGTATTAATTAAATTAGTTTAATTAGCTTTTAATTAATAATAAGTAAATAATTTCTAAAATAGTTTATTTTTAATTTTTATAAAATTTTTATAATTTTTTAAGATTCCTGTGATGGTTAATTAGTTTTATAAAAAAATTCATAATTATCTAAGTCATTTTAGTATTTTAAGTAATTTAAATTAGTTTAAATAAGTAATTAAATAGTTTTTAATTAATAATTAATATTAATAATTAAAAAAAAATCAAAAATAATTTTCTTCTTTTTAAAAAATTTTCTTTCAATATTAAGTTTGTAAGAAAGTCATTTTCACCCCCTCTAGTTTATTTCTGCTTAATTTCCACTTTTCTTGTACGCAGTAACGTTTATTTTAAATTTGATTTACGTTTTAAGTTTAATTACGTATCTGATTCCCTATGATTGTTAATACTGTTAATTTAGCTTAATCTTAATCATTTCCATTAGTATAAATCAAATCCAAATCATTATCTGGTTACTTTCCCAATCACTGAATCCCTCAAACGTATCCCAAAATACAATTTCAATCTCGTCGGGACATAACGACCCGGGAATACACTGTGCTTGCATCGGATCATAAATTGATCTCTCCTCTCTCTCAGGTTTGACCTGTTGACCACACTTGTGTTGGGAATTACAGATTTGAAGATTACAAAACCCACAAGCAAGAATGAAGAAAGAAGAAACAATGAGGGTCTAATATGTAATAGTTAGCTTTCATAGAAAGCTAGGGTTTGTAACCTCCCTCTATTATATAAAGGGGGTTGGCGTCTAGGTTACTAACTCATCCATTCATAGCTAGTCTCTCCAATGAGAGTCTAGAAAAAGCATAGAGCGTATAGTAGTTTAGTAGTAGTAGTAGTTTATTTTATATTTAATAAAGAAAACCTTGTGAAACATTATTGTTCTCATTATTGTTATTCCGCTGCATATCAATGATGTTTCTATGATCCTAGATGGGCTTAAACGATTCTTCACAATTGGTATCAGGGCCAGAGGCTCTTGATATCTAGGATTCGTAAGGTTTTGGTTGTCGTAGAAGCAAGCAGATCGTAGAAGGGAGCAGAATTGCAGAAGGGATGATGGCTATTTAAAAGCTGGATATAAATACGGTCAAGTTATTTACGATTCGTATTTATGTTATTTTACCTTGTACTAATCAATTGATCTTTGATTTTTAATTCATTAATTGAGAGTCGGTGGTGAAGGGATTTGCACTTATTATTGTACTTGTCGTGTTTCTACATAATGATTATCGAATTCTATTATTTAAGTGGCATCATGGATAGGTAGAATTAAGGGGTGGGTTATAAGAACCGTGGCTATATTTTTAGTAGAACCGGGTCTATGGGGGGAGGGGTACTTGCCTTACAAAATGTCACATCTTGTTTTTTTTTTTTTTTTTTTTTTTTTTTTTTTTTTTTTTTTTTTTTTTTTTTTTTTTTTTTTTTTTTTTTTTTTTTTTTTTTTTTTTTTTTTTACAGATCATACACTATTTAGTTAAAGAACAACACATATACGTAGTACTTTATTTTTTTAATGTTTATGGGCTTTTTCATTGTAATCTTCTTCCTTGAGTGCGATTTGACATTTTGTTTTAGTACCCGATGGTTATGCGAAGTGTTTTGAAAACCGAACAAATAAGGCGGTTCAATCGATTGAATTGAAAATCAAACCACCCGATTTGATTGGTTGCACCGGAAAAATCCGGATTCAACCGGGGAAAAAAAAAGAAGTCGGTTCGATGTCTGGTTCAGTTTTAAAAACCATAGTTATGGTTACTCAATAATAAAAGCTGATATTTATCACAAGTTGTCGTAATTGAATACATGAAAAATCAATATATTGAATCAAAACTATAATCAGGAAACAAGAAATTAATCACATGGAGTACCTAGCTATCATAACAAAGAAGCATCATGAAATTATTTGCAAACACATTACCTTATCAATACATTTCACAATAAAATTACATTTTAAGTGACAAGGACATCGTAAACTTGTAACTCTAACTATAGAACAAAGTCAACATACCACACCTAAGGTACATATGAACATATAGATACTTTTTGATACACAACATGCTTCAAGATAAACTTCGATCGAAAGTCACAATACATAATATAGATAAA
>LBNU01007802.1:81831-97842 GCA_014162995.1 Artemisia annua
CATAAATCTCAACATAAATCCTTATTCTTTCTTTTGATTTTTCATTTTTTTTTTACTTTTCTTTTTCTTTTTCTTGCCTTAGTAACTTTTCACTCCGAACCTTCACGGTTTCAATCCAAGACCTACCGCCAACTGCTAGGGTTAGAATGTAGGATCCAAGGTCCGATCTCAATCCGAAATCTCAAAGCACTTTAGCTCATACTAAACACCGGGCTTTAGGGTAGCGCCGAAACCTCATACGTACAACNAAATCTCAACATAAATCCTTATTCTTTCTTTTGATTTTTCACTTTTTTTTCATACTTACTTTTTTTTTCTTTTTCTTTTCTTGCCTTAGTAACTTTTCAACTCCGAACCTTCACGGTTTCACTCCAAGACCTACCGCCAACTGCTTAGGTTAGAATGTAGGATCCAAGGTCCGATCTCAATCCGAAGTCTCAAAGCACTTTAGCTCTTATGAATACCGGGCTTTAAAGGGTAGCTCCGAAACCACATGCGTACTACGCTTATACAATGAAATACAATACAACTCAAAACAATGGGGCGTATCCTTGATGTGTACCCAATAATTGAAGCAAAGATTCTCTTAAGAAGATAAAGAACTAAATTTCGTCAAAACCAAAATATCTTTAATTATTACACAAGATAAAGGTGAAACAAGCTGATGGGAACGAAAAGCCATAAGTACCTTCGATGAGCTTTAAAGAGAACCACTACTCCACGTATGGCATCTAACTTCTAAATAAACACTATCATTTCTCGCTCTTCGCTTTTTTAAAGTTCTCAAATAATGAGTACTCGCGAATACTTAGCCGATAATCAAGCCACGCATATTTAAAGTCAAATACAGAAACTTGCAAACTCTAATAAAAGAATTCGCATTTTCTAGCTTCTTATGTAAAAGACTAGCGAAAGCTTTTAAGCTGCGCATATATAAAGTAATGTACGGGAACTTGCAGATTCTAGAAGAAGAATTCGCGTTTTATAGCTCCTTATGTACAAAACTAGCACAAGCTTATGTGATCATCATTGGTTAAGGGAACAAGCTAGGGCTCAACACGCCCGATCAAGTCAAAATATTATTTCTACTCTTACCAACAAGAAAGTCGTCACGGTGTCAAAACACTTATTCGAACTTCATTCTATTTTTCACAACTTTTCAACACTTATTTTTTTTTCACAATTATTCAAAATTTTTCAATTTTTGATATTTTAGCGGAAAAACGAGGTTGCATGAGTAAACGACACAAATGAAAGTGCAAGTCAAATCAAATCGAAGATTGACCCCCCCAAACTAAAACGAAACATTGTCCTCAATGTTTAAAAAGGTAAGGGTAATCCTAACATAAATCTAGGGCCGTTTATTAATTATGCCAAAGATGTTAGTCGATAAGATTTAGGATATAATACGAACTTCCAAAAGCATGAAGAATGAGACTCGAGTGGAGATGAGACAAACAACGAGCACGAGAGTCATCATAATTCGGGAAATTCCTGGACAAACAACAGAAACAACCACGAAACACAAGATTTGGAAGAGGTCGCCCCTCCTCACGTTATTGGTTAGAAAATAGAAAGAAGATAGAATGATAAACATGGGGTGCCTCCCACGAAGCGCTTGTTTAGTAGACAACATCATTCTTATCAAACTCAAAATCTACATCCGGTGGTTTCGCGGGAGGACGAGGAGATGGAAGATCAAAAAGAAATGAATCATCCTCGTCATTCTCAATACCCGATGGTATCGAGTCATCCGAAGCAAGAAATAGATCGACATCCCCTAAAAGAGGGTCACGAGACGGATTATCAGAAATAGGTAAAGAATTAATCTCAAAATGAAAGCATTCGTAATCCGGAAGAGAGAAATCAGCATGAATAATGAGATTGCCACTACTCGTCTCTTCGAATCGAAAAATCTCAAGCTCGGGTAAAAAGTCACTATCCATATCGGGAATCGGAAATGAAGAGGTAATCATTGAATCAGAAGACGGAGTCGGATTTTTTAAAGCTTCGATTTTTGAAATAAGAAGATTGATTTTGGATAATTTTTCACGAAGTAAATCATCTTCAATCTCATCGTCATCAAGGTCAAAATCCTTCGTCTCTTCAAACTCATAATCGGAACGCGATTCCTCAACATCATCGATATCTCCACAAGAGCCTTCATCACTCGTAGTATACTCCTTGTGAGAATCGGAATAACTTTCAGCATCATCACTTTCGACGTGATCTTCTTCAATCGGAATATCATTCGTATCAACGAGAGGGTTCAAATGAATAGTGGTGTTTTCGTTTGGAACATCCTCATCCGGAAGCGTATCATCATCGGATTCGTCAAAAACTTCATTGCTCATTGGAGGGGGGGAAGATGACGAGTCTTCATTCAGTAACCTCTCAAGGAAAAGAATATCCCCCTCTGGATCAAAATAAGTATCATCAACCATCGTCGAAATAGAATCATTATTAAGAAAAGTATTGATCTCTTCCAAAACGGGGTCACTTTCCTCATCCGGTGTGAGGGAAGGATAGGAAAAGTCGGGAATAGCTTTAGATATATCAAAATGATCTTTTTCAACAATTTCAGAATCACCGTTAGAAATTTCCCCGGACTCACTTGGGATTGGGACGAGGTCTCAACACTTGACTCATTGAATAAGTCAGATTCCGTTGCCGGAATAGTGTTAAGAGGCTCGTCCCCCATTTTTAGAGAGTCCTCGGGTTCTACGGAAGAAACAATAGAAGCTTTGTGAGGATTAAGAACAATCGTAATTTTCTCATTATCGTCGTAATCGTAGTAATTAAAATTCTTAAAAGGATTAGACGCTCTCTCTTCAGCAAGTAATTCTGCAATAGACTTCTCGTGAGGATCGGGAGTATGAGTAACACGATTATCTGTAAACTTTTGTAGTATTTCACCAAAAGATTTCAGTTCCTCCATAACTTCATCCAACATTTGAAAATTCGACGAACTTTGAAAAGAATCACCATTGTAATACGGTACTTGCTCATACGAGTTTTGAAAAGGATGATTACAATCGTTTTTAGGATAATTATCAAAACACATATCACAAGCGTAAGACGTTTCAACACTCGGGACATAACATATACAATTAACATATCCACATTGGTTACAAAAACATTGTCCACAAGGTAATCCTTCATCGGATGGGTTTCCACAACTAAAACAAGTGAACGAAGGTGATGGTGTCGGATAATAATCGGGAATGTTTGAAAAAAATTTAAACGATTTTTGAACATATTCGGGAGAATTACAATTCAAACAAACGCCGTCATGAATATCACTACCACATTGTTCGCACGTACACCAAACACACGAACCTTGAAAGAACGGTTCTCCACACTTAAAACAAATAGGATCCATAAGAATTAAACATAAGAGGGTTTGAGAAGAAGAATCAAATGTAAGAAGATAAGAAGAATATTTTTGGTATTTTGAAAACAAAAATCAAACATAAAATCAAAAATCAAATCGAAAAAGAAAATATTTTTGGGTTTTTAATAAAGAAAACGTAAAAGCAAAATCTTTTTGTCTTTTTCTTTTTATATTTTTTTTCTTTTGTTCTTATTATCTTTTTGTTAACCGTTAAGTCAACTGAAACCTTTTCGCTTTATGGGCTAATCGGGTAACAATTGATTTCACGATTATTCTTTTGTTGCGAAAGCTTATTTGGTTTACAACCGCCCTCCTTCAACGGAAGACCGAGGATGTTTATTATATTTTTGGGATTTTGCAAACACTTTAGGAAAAGTGTTTAATATTTTTGATTTTTTTTTTTTACTTTTTATTTTATTTTTCAAAAACGATAACTTCCCGGGAGAAGGTTCTTCAAATCACAAAACAACAAACGTAAACGTCAAATTCGTTTCAAGCCTTCCCCGGCAGCGGCGCCATAATTGATGTGAGTATAGTGGAGTACTATTTCTCGGTTCGTTGTCCCAGCGAAGATTTGACGGCGAATAAGTCGAAAACGAATGTGTGTGAGTGAAGTGAATAGAGAAATATTGTTTTGATTTGGAATTATACTACAAATTATATGAATTAACAATCTAAATTTAAAGAAACTAAAGGTACAAGTACATAAAGCACAAACGATAAAACGTAAACGCGACTTAAAAATAAAACGTCTACGTAACAAAATAAAACGCGAATTCTAAGCTACACTAATCCTACGGGCTCAAATTTAATTTTTAAAACTTTAAAATGATAAAAGAAAATTTTAGGAAAAAGTAAAATATTTTTTTGACTTTTTATTTATTTTCTATGAATTAAAATCTATTTTTGTATTTTTGTTTTATAAAAGAAATCTAAACTAATTTTAAAATGAAAAATTAATTCTACAAATTTATTTTCTAAAAATCTTATTAAACTGAAAATGAAATTTAGAAATAAAATCAGAAACTATTTTTGACTTTTTGTGATTTATTTTGAAATTAAAAATGATTTAAAATTCTAAAAACTATTTAAAAATGAAAAGAAATAGTAAAACAATTCAAATAATTCTGAAATTTTTACAGAAAATCTAAAACAATATTTGAAATCCAGTAAAAATAACAAAAGTAGAAAAATAATCTGAAAAGTGCTTTTTAGAAAATAAGCAGTTTGGAATAAGTGCTTATTAATAAGCACTTATATCCAAAATACCTAAAACTTTTACAGGAAGTTTCTAGGACTAAGAAAAGCTCAAACAAACAGAATCAAGACCATAATTCCAATCAGAACACACAAATGGAACAATAGCAGATTTGCAATAAGCACTAGAATAAGCAATTTAGTACTAGGATAAGACAGAAGCTTAGAGATCATGTAAATCACTTAAATACACTCAATTATGCTCAGAAAACACAAACAAACTCAAGTGTACAGCCAAAGATCATAATAGCAGCCTAAATGAAAAATTAACAAACTAGTGTTTAACCCCTACTTTGAGCACAAAAATAAGCAGTCTAATTAGCTGTTACTATGGAAGAAAAGGGGGCAAAAGCTAGATTATCAAGCAGAGATACTAGAAAACCAAAAAGCCCTATGCCTAATGACCAATTGCTACTCTAATTTGTCCATGATTCAGCAGCAAAAAACTGGTTTCATGAAAACCTATTAGCAGACTTGACTTTTGTTATGAATTCTTACTTTGACTAAGACCAATTTTAATCTCCTGAATCTATTATTAGATGTGTAATGAGCATGATTAAGCATAAAATTCAACACCACAAACACAAATATCATCAGATGATTAAGGACATATGAGCAGATAACTACGTATGCTTATAGAAAAGAGATTCTAAGCTACTATTGACTAATGCTTATAAACCTACTAATATTATGCCAAAACTGATCTATCCTAACCTAAAATGAACTACTGGTGCATAAACATCAACATACAAACAACTATTACACCTCATAAGAAGTAGATCCAAACAGTACCTAATCTAACAGTTAACACTATAGCATGCAATTCTAGACTATAATTCACCAATCTAATGATCAAACCATATTATATATCATCTACTGAGATCATATTAAACAAAACATGCAGCTATATCACATCAATACTAAAAATCACAGATTCACTAAAATCATATGCAGTAACATTTCACAATTCCATTATCAAGCAACAAAAGTGATTAAACAAGCAAAAAAAACTGCTCAACTACACTAAATCATGATCAGGACAAACTAATCAAACAGTAAATCACACAATGAACAACAACAATGAATTAGCAATAGAACAGTTGCACAAATCTATCATTATCTAAGCAGTTTTCAAGTTATCATTACTCTAAAACACACAAGAGCTTAAAATGGATACTGATTAAACAATTACCAACTAGAAAAGGCAATTTCAAACAGATAAAAGCAGCTGATCTACTATATTGTAATTTGCAAAAGAAGGCTAAAAATGGAATGAACACTTACAAGTCTAAGCCCTAACTGACATAGGGTATACAACCAAACCAAGCCTATCTTAGATAGGCATAATCACCACACTTCAGAATCATCATACACCAGCACTTCACCATTATCACCATTAGTTGGCTTTTGTTGACCGATTCCACAATTTACCATTAAAAACAGAAGTAGAGTATTAGGACTCACTACAAGCTATGGATAAGCTTGAATGAGCTTATGAGATCAGTAAATGAAGGTTTAAAAACAGATTAAATTGCTTGAGAAATTAAATGACAATGAATTTAAACGAAAACTAAAATTTCATTGAGAACTTTAATTGAGTACAAAACTTTTTAAAGCTGAGATACAATAAGCTAAAATATAGCTACACTACACCTACTCCTAATTATCCTCCTATCTAACCTTAAGAATCTAACAACCCTGAATCGTGAATGAGTGGGTCTCTTATATAGAAACTGAGAGGTGAGAGGAGCGTCTTTAGAAAGATCCAGAAGCAAGCATCTTCCAAGAATATCCCAATTTGATCCTATACACATCATCTTAGCCAATCACAGCCTCAGAATTCACCCAATGATGTGTCCAGTCCAATTATCTTCTGCCACGTGTGATTCCCTTGTGTCAGTGGTGTCAGGGATTGGTGAATTGACTAGCATGCCCTTAATACGAGAATAATTGGGGTTAATTGAAGGGATAAGGAATTAGGGTTCATGGCTGGGGTGAATTGGGGATGAAATAAGGCGCGGGGTAATTTTTTTATTATACTTTGATGTTTGGGTCGGGTCAAAGGGTTAAGGGAATTGGGCTGGTTGGGATTTGGTGTTTGGACCAGGCAGATTAGAAAGATTGGGCTTTTGGATTTTGTTTATTAGTTTTGGGTTTAGAATTGATAAGGCTTTGGCAGATTTGGTTTTAGGGATTAAGTTAGTATGATAAGGACCAAAATTGCCATTTTGACAAAATCCAGGGACCACTTCTGTAAATTATTTCAAGGGTAATTCTTGACAAATATTGATTCTTTGAGGACCGTTTTTGTCACTTTGAGCTCAATCACGATCAAGACTTGAGAAAATGCTTCCCGGTTTCGATTCTTGACACTCGTTTCAATCCCGTGCTCGTTTTGTCATTTTTGTCTTGGTTTTTGTCCATTTCGCGTATATCCATACCTGCACAATCAGAAACACAAAAATACGTATATCTTCGGCATTTGTTAGCATTTTTGGTCTTTTTGGTCTTAAAATGACAAATAATCGATATGTGATTTAACACATATCAAGCAGCTTAATTGTATTGTCGTTCATAGCCTATCTGTTTTGATTTCTACTTATTATAGTAATTTAAGAGATTTTGGTAGGTTTCTATCTTCTTTAACTTAGGTTTGCATGTCTACTGCTTTATTTAGTCCTATCTGATATAGTGTGTTCCTGTTGTTCCTAGTGAGTTTCTAGTGTTCAATTGTCTATTAATTCAGTTAGGTATCTCATTGTGATCAGTAGTTTGGTTTGTTTAAGCCTAAATCCTAAAAGCATAGTACAACAGCTAGACTAAGGGGTGTTTGGATAAATAAGGTTTATTGTGGTTTCTGGGGTCTGCTAGTAGTTCTATTGGCATAAGTAGATTAGGATAGATAGAGCATAAAAATTTTATGGTACTTAGCAAAAAGTCAAAGATCAGTCTTAGGCTCATTCTAGTGCGCATTTAGGATTTATAGTAGCTGCACTCTTGGAACTAGGTAGAGAATAGTTACATTTAGGCTAATCCAACATTAAAGTAGCTAAACATATCATCTAGGATAAGAATTAGGCAGTAGAAATTCATATTAGTCAACTTAAGCTTGAAATTAAAAAGTCAAAGTGGTGATAAACATGTGAACATGACCTGATCTAGGAGGAAATCAAGGTATCTTATAGGCTTAAATCTGCTTAATACTTGATCTGAGGTTAGGTTATAGTGCAAACTTCTCATAATATCAAGCTCAAACAATTCCATAAACAATTATTGGGTCAAATTGGATCAATAAGGACCCCTGTTCATAAGCAATTCAGCAAGAAAAGTGATTTTGGACATCTAGTTGAGGGTTAATTAGGGTTCAATTAGTGCTTATAAATTAGGGCTTTTTGGTTTTTAGAGTAGTCTCCTGGGTGGTCTAGCTTTTGCCCCCTTAATCTCCCAAAAATTGGCTTATTAGAGTGCTTATTTATAATCTAGAAGTAGGGTGTTTGGCTGTTTTGATGAGCAATTTGCTCATTAATTATCTAGCTTACGGCCTAGGCTTATTTTAGCTTTTTGAGTTCAGTTAGGTTCTTTTAGGTCTATTACACTATACTTGAGCATTTGGTGCATACTAGTGCTTATTTGCTTATTCAAAGTGCTTATTTCAAACTGCTTATTGCACCAAACAGCTTATTTAGGGCCCAAAACTTGTCTTGCTTATTTTTCCTAGGCTACTTTGATTAGTTTAGAATTTCCCTAAAAAAAATTAGATTTATCTAAGCTTATTTGCTATTTCTTTTATTTACTTTTAGTTTTTAATTACTTTTTAATTATTTTTAATTAAAAATAATTAAATAAAAATCCAAATAAAATAGTTTTCTGTTTTAAAATTACTTTTAAGTTATTTTATAATTTTAGAAAAGTAAATTTTATTTTTCCAAGTTATTTTCCTTTTATTTTGTATTTTTAATATTAATAAATAATTAATAATAGTTTTTAATTAATAATAAATATATATAAAGAAAAAAAAAGTATCATTTTGAGTTTTAAAATTTATTTTTAAGTATTTTAGATTTTTCGAAACTACTTTTCACTTTTCTTAAATTAATTTTCCTTTTTTTAATTTTATTTTAGTAATTTAAATTAGTTTTAAAGTTAAATTAAATAAATAAAAAGTAAAATAAAAGTAATTTAAATTTACATTTTCTACCCTTAGGAAGTTAGAATTTACATTTAGGATTTAGGTTTTCCATAATTGCCTTAGAAATCCCGAGATTAGCTCGGGAACTTAAGTTTCGATTCCGTTTTACGTGTAGGTTTTTATTTCCGTGTTTTCCGTGTTTTATTTGTTTTTACGCGCTTTTATTTGTAGTAATTTAGAATTCCCTTATCCCGAACTATTCACTTCACGAATCGCGAACACGAACCTACTAACCAAGTTTCAGCCTTCGTTGGGATACCGACCCGAGGAACGTACTTACCCATGCTTACTTCGGTAACGATCACGTCTATTATATATTATATTATATTATATAGTATATATAGAGCGTATCACCTACCACACCTTTATCTCCCAAAACTTATCTTATTAAAAAAAAACTCATCTAATATCATCTTCCATCATCATATTTTATCCGAGTCACCATCTCAACTCGACAATCAAATAATAAATCTATCTAACCGATTCTCACAAACACAAACACAAAGTTACCCTAACCTTGTCTTCACTTTCAGCACAATCCGAATCATAATAGCATTTTATGGCTTCAAGATCCTTTTGAGGGTCTCGGGTAGGTTCTACATGTTGTTTTTCGTTCTGTTTGTGTGGCTTAGAGCGAAACAAAGAACGATTATAACAAATCTGTTATAAACCTTTCTTTATTTTTCGTATATAAAAGAAAATATGCTTCAAAAAGGATCTATGATGATCTTTTCTTTCGTTTGTTTGACCTTTAAAGGTCTTCATATTTCTTTGAATAACACGAAAGAAGTAAACTGAGATCTTATAATTTTTCACTTTGTTCGAGTCTTTGTTTATAGGATGGTTTCTTCATTAAGGAGATGGTATAGGATAATGATGATTGGTGTTGTTTGATATGGGTTGAGTTTATTTATTTGAAATAAGTTTTGAATCTTGTTTGAGTGTTGGGGGTGAAGGTGAGGGTTTAGTGTGTTTTGTGTTGTTTTTGGACATTGTTTTGGTTTCTTTTCATTCTTTTTCGTTTTCGTTTCAACTGATGATGGTATAAACTGAGGTCTATTCGGTTGTTATTTATAGGCTTTTGAGTGTGTAAGATGGTATTAATTAAAGAGTCTTTTGATTTTTTTTATAACTTAATATCACTAATTAAAAAGTCTTTTGATTTTCACTAAGACTGAACATTGAATTTTAGACCTAACTGAGGATGGTTTGTATACCGCAATAATTGACATTCAATTTTTTGTATGTTTGAGGTTGTAAACTGTAACCCCTTTGTGTTCCTTAACCTATAATTGAGGGAATTCAATTGAATCATTCATGCTGCGATCATCTTGTATCGTACACGATTTTTTTGCATATTAAATTAAGGTACTGAATCTTATAGATACACTTTCCGATATAATCACATAATGCCATTAAAACCACGCCAACTTAATTACACCAACCATTATACAGTTTCCTATAGTCATTTGCCTTTTCAATTTCCCGTGTCCCACTCTACACCTTAAAACCGCCACCAGATCCAGTACTCCACCACCGGATTTGTTGCTCGATAGACCAATTATCAACAATTTACATATTAAGATTTAAAAAATCAAGTAACATGATTTTAAAGTAATTTACAACAAAATTTAACAAATTAACAATTAATGATGAATACTGGGCCATTTCTTGAAATGTGCTCATGTATACTAAAGTACTAAACCATTTAAGAATTAAAAAAATAAAAAATAAAGTAACACTCAATGTGAATACCGAACCATTAGATTACAATTAAAAAAAACAAGTAACATCAATTCTTGAAATTTGTCAGTGTTGCACAAAATCACATTACATAAAAAAAACCCATAAACCATGAATTCTTCTCACATTCACTACCTTTAACACATATTTCTACATATAACTCTACTTATATTTCTAATATTGTACAAGTCTTCATCAACATCCTTTGATTTTACGGTGACACATTTACGTCGTTGCTCAGCCGCCGGAGTAACTTTTCCGGCGTAGGTGGGGAAGTTGTAGCCATAGTTGCACCAAGTCAGATCTATAATAAGTAGAGTAGATCTTAGCCATAGTTGCACAATCGCGTAGTCGTACATGACCAAATTAGGAATTAGATGAATTCTTGACTCCGTTGTGGACCATACATTTTTTTTGGGCATATTTGTGGAATTTTCTCTTTATTTAAAACAATCAAACATATACCTACTATCTATATAAATCATAGTGTTCCAAAAATGTTCTCTTCCCCAAACATCTTTAAAACTCGACACTTGGCATTTCCTGTGATCTAATGATCCAAAATCATTTGACACTTTCAACAATTTTCGGTCAACAAGAAACCTCTCAAACATTCAATGACTGTTTCACCTTCGATCAAAAAACTCCCCCAAAATCACTTCAACCCTAATTTATTAATACACACCAATTAACAAATCAAGATCTGATGATGAATAAATTAACAAAAAAATTGCTTTTGATCCCATATAAACACATATCCGGATTCGTGATTCCGATATAATTTGTTTCATTTTGAGATTAAAAGAAAGCATGTTTTGGTGGAATAGGTGGGTCGATGATCGTCGGTAAATTATTCCAGCGACCTAAATGACGCTTGATTCATGGTACTGTCAATTACGGATTATTAATTTTGTTTTGATAATTTTTTGTCTCACTTACATGTTTTTATTTTAACCTGGATGATGATAATAAATCATGTTTTTTTTTCTTGATGATAATAAAGAGGTTGTTTAGGATTGTATATCTAGGAGAAAACAGGATCTTGGAGAAACAAAACACGCCACCACAAATTTTTCATGAATCAACAAAGTGTTTCATCATCGGTTGTTCCAAAGTATGTTTTTTGTTTTAATTTATTCATAATTCATTCTTGATATTCATAGTACATTTGTTTAAAAATCATAAGAACACCCTGATTCCTGAAACTATAATTCAATTGTGTGATGTGATATTATGATTTTAATATTTGATGTTCTTTTTGTGGAGCCTTAATCTTTTGGTGCACGAAAAGATACCACTTGCAAGGATAATCAACGAGGAGCTGAAAGGCTACCCCCTAGTTTAGTTGAGCGTGAGTCTGATTTACCTTCGAAGATTGCGGGGTACCCATACTGAGGTATTTTCACTATGTCTATTTTTTGTCTAAGAGATATTTCATGTTTGTTAAAGTGTAAACTCATCAGATATTCACATGTCTATTTTTTTTGCTTTCAATTTTCGTAAAACTTTACTCTTGTGTTGTTTCACTATGACGGTCGAACAAGTGAATGGAGTGAATTTGGATGGTCAAAGAGGGCTATACATATTTAAACACAAGTATAACACTCTAAATTTTGAATTAACATTTTAATAATGATTTTGGATTTTATCCTAAGTATAAATAAAGGGATAAATACAGTATACATTTGATCATACAAATACATGTACCTTATGTTAAGAAAATAAATACAAGATTTACTAATTTGTATCTTTATACGTTTTCTTTTTCTAAACCGAACCTACTAACAAATTTATTTACGTTTTCCTAAACCTTTCACACGTTTTCTAAATATTGTGATGATACTATCCTATTACATTGCCCTATTTCCTAAACCAAAGACACTACTCCACACATTTTTTTGTTAATGATGACCCAAAATTTTGCTAACACTGAATATTACTTTCACACATTTTATATTGATCATATCTTTATCCCAAACAAGAAACACGACATCCCTGCGTACATGATTCACACGTTTTCTATTTTGGAAAGAGATATTACCATAACTATTCTTGCCATTATCTTAAATCAAGAAACAGGACATACCATTTCTATGCACACGTTTAGGATGCTCCGATTATATCACTTTGATATATCTTTTGATGATCCGATTATATCACTTTGATATATCTTTTGATGATCCGATTATATCACTTTGATATATATTTTACATTTGTCTCACAAGTCTATCACTTTATGTGATATCCCATCATTTATGAAACACGCTTTTAACCTTTAAATCTGGCAAACAAATTCTAACCTTTCCTCATGTTCATGTGAATAATTGGACGTATGATTGCATGTGTATATGAGCTTAGTCCTGGTCGTAATTTCATGCTTGGTTCGGTTCGACCTTTTTGTGTTAAGGCTGCCGTTTGGTTTCGATTCATTGAAGGTCTTGGATTCGTAGAGTTGCCGTGCAAGGCTGGGTTTTAGTACATCGATTCTAGTGTTCGTGTATTGAGTCGGCCTCACACTTGTGTTCTTATATCAGTCTCTATCTATCATACGACTAGAGGTATCTTCTAAACTTCACATCGTTGGTACTTATGAAAACGTTTACGAAAAAATGGCTATATCAATATAAGCATACCGATTACATATATGGCATATTCTAAAACATGGAATCATGCATACATATAGATAATGAAACAGAATCGTTATACAATATAATATGATACATATACATACTCGAAATCCTAATCGAACCATCAGTTATGAGGAACCATAATATAATTACGATTTAAATCTATTGACTATATAACTAAGATCATGTATATTCGAGATATAAACATATACTTGTACTAATAAAATCGGAAGTAGTTTGTTCATATCGGGGCAAGATGTTGGGTTTGTGATTTTATGTGTGGTGGTGTGCATGCGATTAGAGTCGATCATGTCTAGTTCGTTTTAACGTTTGTGTTATGTTTTGGTGTAGACCTATCATTTTTTCAAAATACATCTCAAGCTCTTGTTTTACTACATATGAATATACACAAACTAAGTTAATATGATAGAGATTGTCATCATTAGAACCATATTCGAAATCAACTTTTAAAAGTGAATCATGGGTCGATTTTATAAGAGACTTGTTATATATATACATCCATAATCTGGTAGAATCACCAATAGCAGATTTCTATTTTATAATGATAAGTTAGATGCATGATTGAAACGAGTGAAGTATCATTGATCGACTATTATGCATGCAAATGTGCATGCAAGAAAGATAAGAGTGGCAATATATCGATACATGTTTATACGTTTGTGATTTTGTCGTTAAATGGGACCTTGCATATAAAGCTAAGTGGAGAATCAGTAAAACTATTCTTAATATATATAGTACGTAAGTAATGTTATGGAACTAACTTATAAGATTTTGGTAAATTTAAACATATAATCTCCATGTGGCCATGCAAGTTATGTTAAATAATACAAGATCATGTGTCATAAAGTATAAATTGGAGCCGTTGTAACTAACAAGGATTATAAATAATAAACGATTATTAATTCATGTATATTCGTTAAAGAAGGAGTGAAGTGTTTTTTCTTGTGATCCTTTCACGTACGTTAAAGTACAAATATTCCTGATACTCACTTCCCTTACAATCATTATGATATGGTTTGATTCGTTCATTCTCTCTCTTGTGACCTCAATATTCGTACTAGAATCTTAATGATATTTTGAGAAAAACTATTTTAAAATATGAACACGACGCGATACCACTTTTATATGAAGGTTTAATGACTTTTATGAAAACTGCTTTTAAAACAATACTTTTATGGAAACAATGTTTAAATGATTTTAACAATTGCATATAAGCCCAACCATATAAGCTCAACCAAACACTTGATTCAGCTCATTTTAGTTACATAGGCTAATAAGCCCCCCCAAATAAACAACCTTTAATAACATAATGCTTGAAATTAATCCAAATAAGTACATGAGTCCAATAATAAGACCTTCTATCATTATATATTAGGCGAACAACCAACATCTAAAATCTTCAAAATACCTAAAACAAAATAAATAAATAAACAGGACATTTATCAAACTATTCCAAGCTCAACAAGTTTACCTTTTAGCTATAGAAAGAAAATCACATGTAGAATCACCGAAAAACATGTAAAAAATTTACCAGCATTGACTTGGGCAGCTTAGATGACGATCTCCCTGGCTTTTCCTTTTTGGCGCCTAAAATTTTACATTAAAAAAAATAATATCAGAAAATGATATAAACAAATAATAAAGGAAAAACATAATAACATAAATAAAAGGAATGATAATGTAATGGCTTGTGTTAGAGATTTTCACCATGATTTTGAAGATGATAACTTTCTTGTTTTTTTTGGGTCACTAATGTAGCCGAATATTGAAGATGAAAAGTTTAAAACATGCCTTGAATTAGGGTAAAAATGAAATAGGTTAAAAGGAGGGGATGTAATTGGGCTAAGGGTGTGTTTCTTTTTTCCTTTAGCTAAGGGATTGGGTCACATAGGTCCACACAAGTTGTAACACCCCAACCCAACAAGGGTAAAAGTGCTACATTATGGTGACATATCAAAGCATATACAGACATACAACATATGTATTACAATTGAATTACAAAGGTTACAAACGTTTCATGATAAAGGAATACATCTCCGAATCTTAGAAATACAAAAATGATAATCTAAAGTCTTATCAAAACCACTTGGAATATAACCACACAGAATCTTCTCTAAACTCCTATTTGCACTCTTCACCCATAACCCAGCTTCCTTCTAAAACCTGCCGCGGGGAAAAGAAAACGCGGCTGAGCTTAAAAAGCCCAGTGAACAGATATAACAAAAGGGTAATATGAAACAGAAGAAAAGAGACCGAATATGTTGCATTGGATGAGTATCAGAATGGTCATCATGCAGCATGAAGAATAATGATAATAAGGGGAAATAAATATTAATAAGAAAAGATTAAAGTGTTAGCGATTACCAGTTTAAGTTTAAACCTAAGTTAAGGTGCAGACCAAAGTATTCAGCTTATTTCGAACCACGTGCCCAGACAGCTCCAGATAATAAGACAGATAAACATCGCCTCATATGCATCCACGAAGGGAGGCTCAGATATCAGAGTATAAACAGTAGGGGTGACCTCAATGGGTTGTGAAGGACGTGTATTGCACACCACAGCCACATTCACAAGATACCACAGATAATCAACCGATAACCGTTCAGATACAGACTAGGCTGCATTAATCACTTTCGCCCCTCTACCATTTCCTATGCAAAGAACCATAATCAAAGGGACGGGTGAGAAGAAAAATCACTCACCACCAATGAGATACAATAGATCACTGGATGCAAAATCAATGACAACGGACATGGACCCCATAAGCCTAGTGAATAAAG